>NQII01006686.1:6502-94753 GCA_002778355.1 Clitarchus hookeri
CTTCTCAAGGGAAAACCATGACCGGGATTACGGCGCAAAGCACTTGCGAAAGCTGGAAGTCTGCAATCGATGTCGTTTGGGGCGATTCCCTCCAGAAAGGTTGTTAATTCCAGCTCGAAAGGAGAGCATTTTCTCGCTGCAGCCTTAAGACTTTCCAGCGCCGAGACTTAATAACGGTACGTCTCGAAGAAATCCAATATATTGATCTTCCGCAGTGAGAAGGTTTCGGTGTGGACTGGTTACCACATAGATTCCACAGAGGCAATGGGAGTGTTTCATAGCATCGGCCTGGCATCTCCCTTTGCATTTCAACGGAATTTCATCACGTTAACTTCAATTATATTTATTTATGAATGACTTAATCTCTGATATATAGTAGGGCCATTACGCTTCGAACCTGTCACTAAGCAAATCATGAGGGAAGTAGGAAGAGCAATCTTGCATTCATTGGAGGAATTTCGGAAAACCAGAGAAAACCAAATATTAGTATAGTCAGACTAGGAATCGTGCCAGGGTCCTTCAGAAAACGAGTCCATCCACTTCGCTCAGTGATAGCGTCTATCGAGTAACACTAGAAACCTTTATCTGCCAACCTTCATTTCTAAATTAACTTCACAGAAAAAAATATTTTGATTTGGTTTCAGTACGCTGCGCAAAACATACAACGCTCAAAATAGCGAGTTAACTTTTTGTTTAGAAGAAAAGGATGTTTAGACGAAATTGATTTATGGCAATATTGTCAAATAATAAATGTATATATTTAGTGCATGGTCTACGATACGCTACTTTTCTCATTAAAAGTAAAATACTAAATACAATAGTAATTGTGTTACGTTTAATTTAAAATAGTATATTAGAAAAATTAAGTAACAAGTACAATGTGGTGTAGTTCACCGAAAAAATAACAAACAAATCTAAAAACAAATTTTCCTCAGAATTTTTAAGAATAAAATGTTTAATAAAGAAATATTAGGAAATTTAATACTTGGGATTACCACCATTCTGAAACATTTTGTTGTATTTATCGGAATAACAAATAATGTGATTTGTTTACACAAAAAAAAAAAACATGTTTTACCACGTTTAAAAATAGCGTAAGCATTTCCTAATTAGAGTTTATCATACAGCGAGTGATTTTTACAAAACAGCCTCCAGCATTTCTCCCCTCCCTTCCCCACCCCCCTTGGTTCCACGGAAAATTATGCGAACGAAAACACTTAAAGACAATAACCCAAGGAAGCTAGCGTTTTTTTTTTTGCATTATGTATACGAAAACTAGCATCCATATATGCGTATTTCTTATTTTTCAGTTAAAATACCCAAAGTTATTTCATAAGTAATGGTTAAATGAATTAGTCAAGTACATCATGATACGCAATAAGTATTGCAAATCTTAACGTAGATTGATACAATAGTTGGCCATTGGTTGTAATGGTTGCCTGTACGTTGGGTTGGAATACATAGATTAATTAATCGTTGGCCTATAGAATATGGCAATAAAATTTTCTAGCGCGAAAGTCTGATGAGACAATTTTGCGATGCACATAATAGATAGGCCAACTTTAAATTAGAAAGTTCTAAAACTTTTCGCGAAAGTAATGTTTTTAAACATAAGTGGTTATTTGATTGATGGTAGAAATTTTTGTCATTGGTGTCGTTTTAAGGGATACCAAAGTTGTGTTGCCACCTTAAGTTGGAAAAAATTGTATTAAAGGAAAAACATAATATTTAAAATATTTACAATATTACGGTTTTACAGAGACGAAATTTTTTGCTTCGTATGTATTTTGAAAGGACAATGTTGGAAACCTGACATTTGATAAGAGACTTTTATAATTAACTTGGTCCAAGATTGTGTAATCCGTGCCAAAAATGGACGATTGTTGGAAAATAATTTACATTACCTTTTACATTATAAAATCTATAATTTGAAGTAAAATTGGTTTTCTTGGGCATCAACTGGTTACTTATTTGTAAAAACATTTTTTTGCATTATAATGTGTGTGTATATATAAATATATATACATATACACCACGCATTACACCAACAAACATGAACTTCATTAGCAAAAATACAAAATAAATTACGTTAATTTACATATTACATGGAGATTTTCAAAATATCGGGTAGTATTACTTTAAACTGTGTGTTTCTAGTTATATGTTGAGACAATTTTTCTAACGTAACATTTCATCGGTGCTTTCTGTTATTTTAAGACAACTTTGAGAAACAAACGTAATGCCAAAGGAGGCGATTCTAATTTTCTAGTTTGAAAAGTACTTTTAAATTGTTTTATTTATTTCAATATTCTAGTTTTTCATTACACCAAACGATGAAAATAAAAACAACAATATTCTTTTGTTGGTTTAGTATTAACGATCAGTTGGAAAAATGTAGGGCCTATTGTTAGTAACGGTTAAATTTTCGTACCCTACGCAAAAACCTCAAATGTTATAGGAAACTGGCGAGAAAATAAATACATTTACACAAGTATGAAGAGATAACTACGAAATATCACTATCGTTAAACACTTTTATGCTATAAACCTTGACGTTAAGAATGGTTCGCCAACCAAACACGTCCCTAAGTCATATTAAACAGTAGGGATAGTATGGTGACTAATCCGTTAATATTGGTAATGTAGAAAATGCTGTATGGAATAAAAACTTTTGACCAATTTTTTGGATTGCAATTTTAATTTAACGTTCGTCCATTACATTTTTCCAGGCCAAATTCAATAATGTGTTAGGACTATTAAAGGATCTTTGTTAAAAAAAATTTTTAAACTAATACCTATTAACGGAATACTTCAAGTGTGAGTTTAAATATAAAGATATAAAACATGCCATAGNAAAACTAATACCTATTAACGGGATACTTCAAGTGTGAGTTTAAATATAAAGATATAAAACATGCCATAGATTGCTGGCTGTTCGATGAAGGTACAACATTTTTGTTGTTACCAAATACAGCAACGTAGGATCAACATTAATTTTTCATCATATTTCAGAATTTATCTAAATTATATTTACCTTAATTAACATATAGAAATATGAACATTTGATCAATTTGTGCAGCCCAGTCAGAAAAAAATTACGTTTAGTTGACATATCGGAAATATTAAAATGTAAAAGATGGCACTTTGATTTCAAGGTAAGAAACCTGTTATGTTGAAAACCTGTAAGAATTTTGTTTACGTCGTAATTATCTGTCCTTACAAAATTCTAAAAAAAAAAAAAAATTGTNAATACGCTTGATTTCGTTCAGGTGAAAAAAAAATTAGGTTAGTTCTAAAATGTCGTAGAAATAAAATAAAAAATATATATATATTTGACGGAAGTTGTAAAATAGTGTAGATATAAATACAATTTCCGTTCAATATTCGAATGAATTTTAGACATTATAATTGGATGTTGGGGCAATGTCAATGTTACCAAAAAGATTAAAAAATTAGAAAACATTTTTATTTTAAAAGTCAGCTATAAACTTTCATAAAAAAAACTAAAACCAGAATTAAGTATCGTTTTACAAGGTTCAAAATTTGATGTATTATTGGTTTAATAAAATTTGCACACATTAATGCATGCCAGTTTTCTAGTTTATTGCATAGATCAGTGCTCAATAACATATTAAAACGAAAAAAAAAAAAAAATCTTTTAACATATTAAATGATAGACTACTCGGTAGCAGGAGCCTATATATTCCTTTATTTGTAGCATATTCTAATTTAACGGCATTTGAGCTTAAAATTATTCCACTAATCCCGATTAATCAACACTAATGCCACCTAGTCTCATTTGAAAAAGTTGATTTATGAAGCAATACTCCATATTTTGTTATGCACGTAGATACACCTTGAACATGTAAACTTAACTTTTCACCATATATAAGTTTTGTATAGAATTTTTATAATTCGGCATTTTATATCAAAATTGTAATATTTCGGAAAAAAGTTGATGTTTAATTTTTTTATTTACTATTTTAGTGTCAGTGCTTAGAAGTCCAAAACGGCTATTAATATTTAACGATATCATACAATTTGTTTTGTCGTAGATATTAGATATATTGATAACTTCTATTCAAATGGATGCCAAATTAATATAACTTTATTAGGAATAAGTGATATGTTTAATCAGTTTATAATTAATATATTATGAAATATCATTTATGTAATCCGTTTGATCATTAAACTAAAAACATTGGAAATACTTTGGTTTTTATTGTATTTCCACAACTAAAACAACCGCTAAAAAAATAAGACTTAAGACTAAATCACATAGATAAGCGTACGCTTAGTTTAAATCTTCTCTGTAACTATCGTGCACGAACCAGAAACCTGAAGACACTCAGGCACCCGAATTACTGTTATACTCATAACTAAGTGTTGTATACAGCTCCAATAATAACAACTACTGAGAGAGAGTGTTTTTTTCTGTCTCCCCATAATGTTAGGCAATATCGTAGGCAGTAGTTGTAATTTAAATATAAATTAAATACTGTAAAACTTAGACTAAGCATTTGAGATAAGACCATAGGGCCGGACCAATTATTGAATGGATGCCGCTTAAACGGATGTCGCATTTGGTCACGTTGATATTCTTCATATATTTTCACTCTACTCGTTTACCCTTACCGATAATAAAATTAAAATCATTTAAATATTTTTGTTGAGGTTTCCATTGTCATTTAATGTTAGTTATTCGTTTACAGTTCAAATTTTCCTACATCCTAAACACTGAAACGTCAGCATAAGGCAAGTATAATAATTTTAGTTATCTTGTACAGCGTGTCTTAAAATCACCGACAAACTCCGGGAGGTGATTCGTTATGAATAATGAAGTACAAAATATGCAGGACACTTTGTACCTACATGCAATATTAAGGGAGGAATAACCCCTTGAAAATCCAATTTTAGAACAGTAATCTCCTGAAATATCGGAAACAAAGCGATATTAAACGACAATACTCCGAACATTGTTTTCTGTTATTGGGATCCTTAACCTACAGCAAACATGTGTTTATTATACCTTCCACGGTAATGAAAATAACAGGGGTGGACACCCTCTTATTTTATGCAAATTTTGTACTGTTGGGATCTTGTAATGTTTGATTCTGGCCGATTGAGAAGTGTCACGTACGTAACAAATATGGTCCTCTTGCGGCACGTGCGTAGGACCCACTGTTTTCGTTCTAATCACACATGGAGCTTCGGTCCAGCGTTACAGTCCCTAACACGTAGGCCACACTACATCCTTGAGTTAATGNGATTGTTGGAAAATAATTTACATTACCTTTTACATTATAAAATCTATAATTTGAAGTAAAATTGGTTTTCTTGGGTATCAACTGGTTACTTATTTGTAAAAACATTTTTTTGCATTATAATGTGTGTGTATATATAAATATATATGCATATACACCACGTATTACACCAACAAACATGAACTTCATTAGCAAAAATACAAAATAAATTACGTTAATTTACATATTACATGGAGATTTTCAAAATATCGGGTAGTATTACTTTAAACTGTGTGTTTCTAGTTATATGTTGAGACAATTTTTCTAACGTAACATTTCATCGGTGCTTTCTGTTATTTTAAGACAACTTTGAGAAACAAACGTAATGCCAAAGGAGGCGATTCTAATTTTCTAGTTTGAAAAGTACTTTTAAATTGTTTTATTTATTTCAATATTCTAGTTTTTCATTACACCAAACGATGAAAATAAAAACAACAATATTCTTTTGTTGGTTTAGTATTAACGATCAGTTGGAAAAATGTAGGGCCTATTGTTAGTAACTGTTAAATTTTCGTACCCTACGCAAAAACCTCAAATTTTATAGGAAACTGGCGAGAAAATAAATACATTTACACAAGTATGAAGAGATAACTACGAAATATCACTATCGTTAAACACTTTTATGCTATAAACCTTGACGTTAAGAATGGTTCGCCAACCAAACACGTCCCTAAGTCATATTAAACAGTTGGGATAGTATGGTGAATAATCCGTTAATATTGGTAATGTAGAAAATGCTGTATGGAATAAAAACTTTTGACCAATATTTTGGATTGCAATTTTAATTTAACGTTCGTCCATTACATTTTTCCAGGCCAAATTCAATAATGTGTTAGGACTATTAAAGGATCTTTGTTAAAAAAAATTTTTAAACTAATACCTATTAACGGAATACTTCAAGTGTGAGTTTAAATATAAAGATATAAAACATGCCATAGATAGCTGGCTGTTCGATGAAGGTACAACATTTTTGTTGTTACCAAATACACCAACGTGCACGAACCAGAAACCTGAAGACACTCAGGCACCCGAATTACTGTTATACACATAACTAAGTGTTGTATACAGCTCCAATAATAACAACTACTGAGAGAGAGTGTTTTTTTCTGTCGCCCCATAATGTTAAGCAATATCGTAGGCAGTAGTTGTAATTTAAATAGAAACTAAATAATGTAAAACTTAGACTAAGCATTTGAGATAAGACCATAGGGCCGCACCAATTATTGAATGGATGCCGCTTAAACGGATGTCGCATTTGGTCACGTTGACATTCTTCATATATTTTCACTCTACTCGTTTACCCTTACTGATAATAAAATTAAAATCATTTAAATATTTTTGTTGAGGTTTCCATTGTCATTTAATGTTAGTTATTCGTTTACAGTTCAAATTTTCCTACATCCTAAACACTAAAACGTCAGCATAAGGCAAGTATAATAATTTTAGTTATGTTGTACAGCGTGTCTTAAAATCACCGACAAACTCCGGGAGGTGATTCGTTATGAAAAATTAAGTACAAAATATTCAGGACACTTTGTACCTACATGCAATATTAAGGGAGGAATAATCCCTCGAAAATCAAATTTTAAAACAGCAATATCCTGAAATATCGGAAACAACGCGATATTAAACGACAATACTCCGAACATTGTTTTCTGTTATTGGGATCCTTAACCTACAGCAAACATGTGTTTATTATACCTTCCACGGTAACGAAAATAACAGGGGTGGACACCCTCTTATTTTATGCAAATTTTGTACTGGATCTTGTAATGTTTGATTCTGGCCGATTGAGAAGTGTCATGTACGTAACAAATATGGTCCTCTTGTTGCACGTGCGTAGGACCCACTGTTTTCGTTCTAAACACACATGGAGCTTCGGTCCAGCGTTACAGTCCCTAACACGTAGGCCACACTACATCCTTGAGTTAATGGTTGGCTGCAGGGGCCACTGCACAAGTTATGGTGAAAGACATTTAAACACTTACTGTAAACACTCTGTACCACACATGTATAGGCCAATGTCACAGGCATAACACATTATCTGTTTCGAACATTAAACATCCATTTCGTGAGAACCATGGGATGTAGCATATTGACACAGGTCAAGATTTGTTGGTATAATAACCATACTACTTACGTACTGTAAGCCTATGAATGTGTGGTACAGGTTGTTTACAGTAAGTGTTTAAATGTCTTCCCCCATCACTTGTGCAGTGGACCCAGCAGCAAGCCATTGACTCATGTATGTAGTTTGGCCTACGTGTTTGGGAGTGTAAAGCTGGACCGAAGCTTCATGTGTGTTTAGAACGAAACCGGTGGGTCCAACGCACGTGCAACAAGAGGATCATATTTGTTACGTACGTGACACTGCTCAATAGACCATCATGAAACATTACAGAATCCTGACGGTACGAAATTAGCATACAATAAGAGGTTGGAAACCCCTGTTATTTTCATTACCGTGGAAGAAAATAAACGTATGTTTGCTGTATATTAAGGATCCTAATAACAGAAAACAATGTTCGGAGTATTGTCATTTAATGCCACTTAGTTTCTGATATTTCAGGAGATTACTGTTTTAAAGTTTGATTTTCAAGAGGTCATTCCTCCCTTAATATTGCATGTAGGTACAAAGTGTCCTGTATTTTTTCTACTAATTTTTTCATAAATAATCACCTCCCGGAAATTGTCGGTGATTTTTTAAGACACGTTATATATACTACGGTGTACAACTTACAAACAAGGAACGGTCATAAAACAAATAAATAAATTAATGACTATTCTTCTTCATAAAAAAATTTTAACAAAAATTCGAAATAACCATATTTGTGGTTCCAAAATACGTAATCTATACAAATGTGTAAGGGGTGCCTTTTTTTCCAGTACTACAGATATCGCCATACCTTATTTCAAGAAGGAGATTTCGCTTTTCAATTCATGATTCAAAAATAGTTTTGAAGAACTGTCGATGGGTTTAGATCAAGCGAAAATTTCGAATACCGCCGTAGCGGAATACTATATCAATCTCGGCTTTTGAGACTTAACAAGACATGCTGCTGATAGTTGTAAGTTAGAATGTATTTAGAGTTAACTTATTATGTTGCAAAAGATAAATTTTAAATAAAATTGAAAATAACTATTGATGGTTACTGATGTGGCTGCTAAATATTTCATGGAAGAACAGTATTTTAATTTAAAAACCCTGTCTGAGTGTTTATCTTTGATTTCCTTGCACGTACATGCGGCGTGTAATACCCGACCAAATGGTTTTTTCCTTGAGTGTCCAGTATCCAGTGTGAGGGAAGGACTGGACTGCACATCATGGAGACATTCTTCGCCGGATTCGTTTCCGGGTGGGAAATTGCNTCCAGTGTGAGGGAAGGACTGGACTGCACATCATGGAGACATTCTTCGCCGGATTCGTTTCCGGGTGGGAAATTGCATTTCTCCGCAGGCTACAAGGAGGAGACATTCCAGTTCCAGCGCGGCCGCCGCAATTATGGCGTCGAGGGGTGTGAGAGAAGGACACTGTAATGTTTCTACTCAGCTCCACCCACCCCCCTCCCACACAAAGTCTATACCGCCGTACCCTACAGACGTTCGCGACCCAGCAGCTGGGTCCAATTATAGTTCTTGCCCTGTCCCACCGCAGTGTGCAGTATTGGCTATCCCACGCCTCTTCCTACCGGAGGGGGAGGGGGAGGACTTTTTCCTGTCTCCCCACTCCCCCCGGAAAACGCCATTGTCGCTAAAAGCGCAACCGAACGTACCAACCTGGTGACCAGGAGCGCCGCGGTAATTGTGGTTCGCCGGCGGGGAAAGCTGCGAGGCCACAGTTCGCAAGCCTTCGCGCGGTCGAGGCAACCCCAAAAATACCTTATTTTATATAAACTGCACTGTAAAAATTGTAATAACCTGCTTCTGGTTCCTAGCAATTATAGAATGTGGTGACTCCGAGTAATTAAAGAGAGTGCGTTTCCCGTAAATTGATTTCCAGCTCTTGAAATGTTACGGAGTTTTACGTTGTTCTCCTGTATATAACCACAAATTTGTAATACGAAACTTAATAGTTACTGCAGAATTACAACAAATTATAAATAAAAAAACATAATAAATGTAAATAAATCTAGGCATAATTTTTGTTTCCATAAAACTTTGTAATGAGTGTTCTTGGGATGTCTCTTAACTCGTAATGAAATTATTTTTTTTTTCCCAAGAATATATACAAAGTATGTTTTAATAATGCACACATTTAGATAAATTAATAATATAAAGCGAATATAATTTCAAAAATCTAAACATAACATATAGATTTGCAACACATGTCTATCACATGCAGTTAATAGCAGGAAGAAAATATGTATTGGATAGAAGCTGACGGAAATTTGAATGAGAGTATTTTTGGACCCCCGATGGATACAACCGGTCATCGTATATTGATAGCTGAACTAATACGATCGGATTACTTGACAGTGTAAACGGTTCATGATAAATATTTTTTTATGGTTTATTTAAGTACCAGGTTAAACTTAACTTAAAATATTAATGCACGCAGAAATATTATTTGCAATCTTCTGTGTTATCTTATCGGTGGCCACATCGGAGACCAAGGAATTGTAGAGGGACGGGAAACCACACCACTTGACATACCATTCCATCGATTCCGAATTTCCTCGATTATCTGGAAACTTCGTAGCTTGGATCTTCTCTGCACAGAACCGCCATAGATGAGTACATGGTTCAGATATTACAGATAGCAGGTCCTCGGGGCATAACCTCGTATACGCTGCACATGAAAGACTTTGAGGTCCCAATTATCTGTGAACCTTTTCTCGAAGACGCCTTTATGTTTCGAGTTGCGCACTACGTTGCCGACCTTATTAGGCGACTAGCGATGATCGCTCAACTTCGGAATGGTTCGAAGCAAAGAGTCATCCTTCACACCTTCGGGCTTCATGTGTGTGTTTCGACAGTAACTCGAACTTCTTGTACTCGCAGCGAAATGCCTCCACGTCTTGCCCTTCAGTGTCGCGTTGAACGCACCTCGACGACATATTATTTTTGATTCCTGAACGCTGAATAGTGGTCTCTGTTAGGTATCTTGTATTGTACAATTCCATCGCTGGTTGGTTTGCAAATTTGCCGGGACGTTTCCTTCGCGCAGTACATCTGCCATCGCCTTCCGACATCGACCACATTATTTTACTTGACCTGCACGTCCAGGCGAATTGGTTGTTCACACCCATGATGATCAACGTGTATTTGTAGTATTTGTTGGACAGAGCTGAAATTTCATACATATCAACGAAATATTTTCGACCACAGAAGAACTGAAGAAGGGAGGCTACATGCGATAAGTCAACTGGGAATCGCTCATAAACTGTAAACTGCCGCGGGGCCTAACTACCGCTGTTGCATAGTTGGGATGAGTGGGATGAACGATCTATTTCAAGCCGACCTCTTAGAGATACCGTTTCCAGAAACGTGGTTAGGGCGTGATGAGGTTTATGATGGCCAGCTCGCTACCCCGACGACACACCTCTCGGTTTTATTTCCCCGTAGAGAACACTGAAATATATGGTGTACAACACGGTTTCTACTGCGCCAGATGACACGCACTAACGCATTATGGCAGCTTGAAGTAGCATTACGCCAGAAGCACTTCAGGCTGTTCGTCGCTCATTATGTGTGCATTTACAGATGTGTATTGCTGTCGATACTAAAGACATCGAGCACATACTATGAAAAGACCAAATTTGAAGTGTTTCAACCATAACTACTATTTTTTTTACTATGTATGCAGATACGATTGCATTTCTTCTTCGGTTGCCTTGTTCTGCATGTGTTGTGCGTCTGTACGCACTAGTTACACAGTACAATTAATGACTAGGAAACGAAGCCCAGGAATCACATTGTTGTCTGAACAAAACATACTTGTTGATATCAGACTTGCACTCACATTGCCCGTCTTCCCTCAGCTGCGGTGCTAGCTAGCATTGGTCCAATATGGTATTCCGTGCCCCTTGCTCCATTATTGGTAAGCGCTACGGTTCTACGAAGTGGTCCCGCCAGGATGAGTCACGACACAAGTTGTTTACATACAGCTGTGAGTAGCTACAGGTCCACTGTCCCATTCCTACCTAACGTAATCATATTTGCACATAATTTCTTGGCATTTCTGCGAAACTTTCTATTGCAAATGCTATATCACTGAATCTCTCTTTGCATATGCTTTCAGATGATGTTGAAATAAACGTATGTTTCCAGTTAACAAATAATATGTAGTTCAATAACTCTGTCTATACGCATAATACGAATAGTCACAATGCGGTAAAAAATTACTCGCCCCCGAATTTCTGTCATTCAGCAAAAACCGAATTTCGTGATTTGCAACTGTTTAGGCAATTTCGGGGGGCGTGCACTTTAGGTGAACCAATTTTTATGGGAACAATTATGAAAATAATTGTCTAACCTACTTAAAACATACCTGTTTACATCACCTGCCGCAGAGCTACTTGTTTGCCAAATTTGGTAGTAATGGGTAAATTGTTTCCCGAGATATGACATGAAAACTTCATTTATTCGTGTGGCGCTATATTACAAAATGGCATGTAAAAGTGGCTGTGTGTTGGCATATGTGATGCTCGAAATTGGTAGAATGATCCTATACCAACAAATAAGTCTAAAATATTTGGTTGACCGTCATTTTGAAAATAAGTTCCTAATAATTTTAAATCGCATATGTTTACATGGCCTAACATAGCATAATTTACTTCCAAATCAGACGAAAATGATTGAGTAGTTTTCGAGATATCATGTAAAGGCTTACTTTTTCATGTGGTTCGAACTTCCAAAACGGTTAACCAACAACATTATCCAACTCTTAATACAATGCTTACATGATGCACTGCAACATGCTACATACAACTAATAAAATTCATCCTGCAGAACACTTATATTTAAAAAATATGTGTGTTGTCAATTATTATACCATTTTACGAGGCAACATGAACATTCAGTCTTTCATTTCAATTTTACATCTTTTATTTCGTTTTCATATAATTATCATAGCCCTAGGTTTGACAGTTTAAGATTCATGAAATGTGGTGAAGTGACTGCATTGTTTCGTACTATTTGTTTTGACAATCCCAATGTTCGCCAATTAAACTAGAATCGAAAAGTACGATCTAAAACTACATATTAGTGATAATAAATATAATACTATTTCCCCACCTGTCATCAACGTTGGCTTGGTAGCTCGATTGGTAAGGTAGCGTTCTGGATGCGTGTTACTGTTAGTTGAATTGCGGGATATCGCGTGTTTTTACTAATTTTTTACTTTTTTTTAATTTCATAAAATTACATACACAGAACAGTGAATGTGGGAAATATGTTTATTACTGGTAATGATTTGGCTAAATTCAATAAAACCAATATTTTAATCGCCGCGCGCAGTTGCATTTCACTTATTGAATAAGTGAAATTGTTTCAGTAAAACGACCTGTAGTTTTCCACCGATTCTAAATGGAGCCATTTCCACTGATTTTTGCAGTTGAATTTCACTGCGAATCAATGCTTTTCCACTGATTATAATTTAGAGTGTAACATTACCACTTTGTCACAGGAGATCGATCAACTTGCTTGATTAAGCCGTTACAACGGCATTGTTAAATTTTACATGTTGTGAAATAGTGGAAAATACAAATTTACGAAAGAAATTAACTAAGGTGGGATTTTAAGTGTGTTAAGTAAACCGTATAACAGTTGAATTTTACAAAACTCCTCTGTTTCCATACCTTGACATTGATTCGAACCATAATTTAGTTGGCCTACTTACAGCTAAACTGTCAAGTTTCCCTGGCATTCCTACTGTTATTTAAGGGAAATGTTGGAAACTACATACGAGGAGCTCTTCCAACAGCTTACACCACGTTTTTTCTGTGGAATTTGTGGAACTTGAGATTCGTTTCCAAATATAAAACTAAATACTTTCACTACCGTTTCAACCACTATTACAGCGAAAAATTATTTTCTGTGATTCTTCTAACATTACTGAATTCGCAAAATTTAAAAATATTTTGTTAGAGACTTTGATGTTTTCTGTTTGAAGAGCTCTACGTCATATGTTCCGAAGTACACAACAATAAACCAAAATATAAAATATCCACCAACGTATACGTATTAGCTTGTTTTCTTGATAACTGGAAATGAAACAGAGAGTCATTCAGGAATAAACTAAACAAATGGTACATATAAACTTGAAATTTACTGCAAAGATTTCACGACCAAAATGTTTTATTATTGCAATAGAATGGTGTAAAAAAAATGTAAGCAAAAAAACGATTTTATATGAATATCTTGCATTTGGCATTTGGGAATGGAAACTGCATACTGACGTATGCAATTTCCATTCCCGATGCCACATGCAAGGTATTTCGCTGAGGTTCTGGAATTTTCAAATTAATTATATACACTCAATTACAACCGGTCAATTATTTATGTTTAAGCTAAAATGATGAATTAAAATATTTTTACCATCAACAAATTAGGAATTGCATTGTTTAAACGCAAAGCTTAGAATGAGTAATAAGTGGCTCTCACGTAAATATCAGCAAATTGTATTTATTTTTTTGCGTCGAGATATCGGAAGGCATACTGACTGCAAGCTAACCAAAGAGAATGCTATGGACACCTGTTTTATTTGTGAATCGCTAAGGTGTAATTCAACAGAACTAATGATTAGTGAAAAGTATACATATGTGACAGTTCGTTAATGTCAGCAGTAATGTCAGTTGTAAGATAATGTGTCTCCGCGGGCAAAGTGATGGGGAGTGGTGCCGTGGCGGCGTCCGCCATCTTGGATGAAGTTACAGCCGCCATATTGGTAGGTGTAACAGCCACTGAAGGAAGCCACCATCCACCATATTGTTTCCAGTTGTTCCTTCAGTGCCTGGGGCGCTGGTGTCGCTCTCACTCGGTCACCATGTTGGTTTTAGAGTTGGATGATATGGGCGCTGCTTTTTTTATTTCGGATCTCAGAATATCATTTGGATGAGGGCGTAATCGAACTGTCGAACCTTGGGTTAGCATGCAGACGCCTTAGACAACTCGGCTAACGGAATGTGTCCTGCGACAAGGGTTTTAAAGAAGTATTTTGAATATCATGTGTACGGGGAAAATTTTTTATGAAAACATGATAGTTTTGTTGTCATTCTTATTTCAGAATAATAATATTTTTAGTCGCTTTTCTTAAATATTTTTTTAATAAAAAATTATGAAAAGATATACTTAAAAATAAAATTAATTTTCTAAAAGCATTATGCAATTTTTAACTTTATTAATTGCATATTTAATTCGGTTTTTATTTACATATTATTTTTTTCATTAAAGATATTTCTTTTGTCTTGGTCAGCCATCCTTCGGTTTGGGACTGCTAATCCATATTGAAGAAGTCAGCAAAAAATCCTGCAGTAGGGGTGTTCTAAAATAAATTAAACCCAACATTCTTTCTTTTAAAATAATTTTATCCGGTAATGTACAACATGATAAAACACATAAGCCATTGAATAAATCTCTTCATACATCGACCTCTTCCACGGTGAGTTCACCTCTCGATGTCCGCTTCAGCTACCCAGGAATTGTAGCGGTCAGAGAAACTCCACCACTTGAGGTACAGCCATCTGTTATGTCGTCTCATCACCTTCTCGACCAATTACACATCTGGAAACTTCGTCGGCTGGATCTCCTCGGTGTAGTAGGTCTGCGGAGCGTAGTTGCATATACGTCGCAAACGAAACAGTTCGAGACTCCAATTCATTTGAAACCCTTTCTCGATGATGCTTTTCTTTTGGAAATGCGAACCAGGTCACCGGTTTTGGCTTTCGGCTTGCATGGACCCTTCCTCTTTGGAACAACATACACGGTCAGAACCAGGGAGTCGTCCTTGACATCTTCGGGCCTCATGCGAGCGGTTGAGTTCACTGTCGAATTATACACGCGGACGAGTTTCAGCAGAAGCTCAAGTCACTTGTAGCTGCCATTCGCCACGAAATGCTTCAACATCTTGCCCTTCAGAGTCCTGTTGAACCTCTCGACGATAGATGGTTTGAGATTACTGTAGGTAGAATAATGGTTTTGTTATGTTTCTTAATTAGGGCCTTGAAATTAGCATTTTAGAATTACTTTTCCTAGTCGGTTTGCAGATTGGTCGGGATGCATCCTTCGAGGAACACATTCACCATGGTCTCTGTGACGTCACGTGTATTCTTCAACTTGACCAGCCTGGCCCAGGCGAGTTTGCTATAGGCATCGATTATGGTCAACACGTATTTGTAGCCCTTGTTGACCCGAGAATATGATGTCATCTCCATGAGGTCGGCTTGAAACAGGCAGTTCATCCCACAAATCATGATGACCTTGCGATGGCTGCAGTTGCGCCTGGCAGCTGCATGCTGTTCGTCGGCGATTCTCATCCGACGCATCGCATGTCGCCTCCGTCTTTCAGTTCTTCGACAATGGATAAAATCTCGTTAGCGTGCCAGTAATTTCCGAACTTTTGCGAAGCGATCAATAGTCGTAGTCTATCCTCCAGCTCAGTGCTAGGCCACTGAAGATGTCTGCCAGAATGTAGATTTTTTCGTGATATTCGTCCTTATAAGCACCGGTTTCGCGATTGTTATCTTTGAAAAATGTGTGCATCAGTTTGAGCAACATATTGTATTCCAGCAGGTCGGATTCCGTGAACTTCCTGGGCTACTTGCTAAATAGAAATTCGTAAATCCCGGGTATTTCACACATCTTGTAATCGCCTACTTGGAATGTCCCACCTGATAGAAACTACTTTATCAACACCGAGGAACCATATATCATTATTCCTTTATGCACTATACTTTCTATCATTATCATTATTACGAGATATGTATGATCGTAGGTACCATCGAGCCAGAGCATTAGATTTCAGGGGTTTCTTCTGTACTTTTTTCTTGTGTGCCAAATCCACATACGATTCTTCATCCCTATCCATTTGCATGTCATCATGTTTCCTTTTCTTTGTAGGCCCGGCAGTATTGTCGACTTCAATATTCACGACTTCTGGCGCTCCATCGCTCTCCCTGAGTTAATCGATACTCTGAGTAATGGGCTTAAAGATTTCTTCATTTATTAGATCGCGCGATATTTTGGCTCTCTTGTCAAGCAAATACTTCGAACGAACCAACTGTATCACGCTTTGCAGTTCGCTAGAAATGTCCGACATCGTACCGAATAAAAATGGTTACTGTTGCTGTATTTTATATGTTTAGTCGTGAGTGTCCAACACACGATTTTCGATCCTTTCCAGGCATTCGCTGCCCATATCCAAAACGTCCTTGCAATGGTTTTAAATATCCGTTTTCTTGACGAGGCGGGAAATCGAGGTAGCGAATGTATGCTCTACGGAATCTTTTAGCACTTTTAGCTTATCATTATTTTGTGTAGATGCAACATTCAGTCTGTCGGTAATTTGCCTTTAATCACTCGTTATGTACTCGTCCATTAAGATCAAATCGCGAACGATCTCAGTCTTCACACGATCCATTTTCGCCGCGAGCTCGGACAAGTAAGTGCGAAAGTACTTGCTCTGATCAGCCAACACATAGCGTAATTCCGAGATGAAGTTATTATCAGTTTCAAGGCCTAATGTTTAGTAGCAGGATCTTTGGATCGTTCAGCTTCGCCAATATTTTAATTATTCTTCTACCAGCATCGCAAGTTACATCGTTTCTTGGTACCAGACAACCTCCATCTTCGTCTTTGACAAGCTACTACTTGAGGCTAAACTACCCGAATTCCGTTTTTCTGTAACTTATTCTCGATGGTCGACGATGAACTGATCGAATCCACATTGGTACCTGCCTTTATATAGAGGCCAGTCTTTTACGATCGCTAAAAGTCCGTACTTGTCTTTCCAGCACAAAAACACAGGCTCTTGAAATCCGATAATGCCATGTCTGTATTGATGTGGTCGTCTTACACATGATGCAAATTCATATAGTCCATGCGAAACAGCACCAACACATTAGCGTTATCGCGAAGCAGTTGTTTGGGCATGCACATATAAGTATGGTCGAGGTACACAGAGTCCACATTCGCGTGCTATCCCATGCTAAAGTATTCTTGAATACAAGTTTGTTTCTCGTAGGCAATGCCATCAAAGACAAATACAGAGTTTGGTAATGCTTCACTCAGTGGAAAGGCAGCTTCGTTATCACTACAAGGGAAATAGAGNAAATAGGGTAGGCCTTCCACAGCCTGTAGTACTCGTTCAATTAGTTGGTATTTAGGTTGCTGGAGCGATTTGGACTTAAGGTACATGTTCTCGAACCGAAGGCCATTCTCTTCTTCCAGAAGTCGCAGTAGGCCACATGTTTTCCAACAATTTGATGGTCCTGTGATGATGCAGTACAGTGTATTATGAAATAGGTTTCCATGTCGCAATTCGTGGGAGATTGCTACATATTCAGCAGAAATGCATATGGGTAGAGTAACACATTGTATGACAATAATATTACCACTAATATATTGTAGCGCATGTGGTGCTTATTGTGGTGCTGATTGTGTATCATGCGTTGCTGATTGTGGTTCATGTGGTGCTTATTGTGATGATGATTGTGGTTCTGATTGTGGTACATGTGGTGATGATTGTAGTGTATGTTGCAATGATTGTGGTGTGTGTGGTGTGTGATGCTGATTGTGGTGCATGTGGTGCTGATTGTGCTGCATGTGGTGCTGATTACGGTGCATGTTGTGCTGATTGTGGTGCATGTGGTACTGATTGTGGTGCGTTTGTTGCTGAATATGGTGCATGTTTTGCTGATTGTGGTGCATGTTTTGCTGATAGTGGTGCATGTTGTGCTGAATATGGTCGCATAGAACCAGTGCTGCAAATTTTACAATTCTTCTTTAATGTATCCCTCCAGGTAAACTAATGTTGACAAGGTTTTCATTGAAATTACTTTTTGAAGTTTTCATCTTCTTAGGTCGTTATTTCATGTCGATGCACAATGCACAGAGCTGTAAATACTTTACTGCAGATACAACAAAGAAGATGCATCATTAGCATTTTATGCATGTAGAGTTCCGAATGGATGCTGCCTCACATTCAGCTGAATACTTCCAGTTTGCATTAATATGCTGAATAATGTGGAAGAGGGCAAAAACATCGATATGGCTTTCAGGTTGTAGAGTCTCGAGACCTATCCCAGATTGCCCGCAAGCCAGCGCATCAACTGGATGGTAAAGTCCAGTTCTGCATCCAAGAAATCGAGGTGCATCATCGTCGGGCTGCAGACCGGGAGTCAGCACAATGTGAGGGTGAGCCATTCGAAGTTCAACAAATGTCAAATCGAAAATGTAAAAATATTTTTGAATAGTAAAATTTATCCTTATCTGGACATAAGCATGAACTTTTAAAATGGACAGTACCTGCTGGCATATCAAATGCATGCTCAATTCCAAAAGCATATTATGGGAGCACCCAATCCCCGAGACTGAGTCAAGATTCCTTCAAGAGTTTGACCACAATCATGGTGTTCGACATGAGTAAACAGGACGAGCATATGAGTTCGAATGTGATCGACTACAGGATCAAATTCATTGCACATGAAAATATTCCTGTCAATATGTATGCTTTCTGCCTGATACTTCACTACCGACGCGCATCGTAAAATTTTCGAGACAAAGTTATTAAGATACTTTCATCAATGACTCCGAGGGTATAACTACGACGGGTCATATGCGATATCAGTTTAGTCGACTTTGAGCATAGATAGCAGCAGGATGTTCTGTAATCTATAAGGCTTCAAGAGCCAGAGCGGCTATATGGTGAAGGATATCATAGAGTCCTACGACGACGATTGCAAAACGTGCATGTGCTCCCTTCACCATTTTATTCATGGAAACTGTTGGACGATAAAATAAATAAGACGTACGACTGGCTGACCAAGTACCAGCATGGACAGGAGTGGGAAGAAGGCACGATTCCGTACCACCAAGTGGGAAATGTGCTGCACGACTTGCCGATGCAACATCCGCAAGGACTGGTTTACGTGGCGTGGTCTGAATAGAAATTATTATTGAGCGACTTGTGTAAAAGCGAAATTGATACCATCAACATGCAGTTCGAGTATGGTTGTCCTTCGCTGCGCAAGCTGACGAAACTTTTGGACGACCAGCAGCGACATGTCTGTGACAGGTCTGAACCTGACTGGACACGTCCATGGAAGAACTCACAGCTGCTGTGTAAATGGTGTGCCTCGTCCTTGGATTATGAATCTGCTGCCTACGACTAGACAAGAAGTCACCTCGACATCGGTTCCGAAGAACAATTTTAAAAAAATTTACAGAGACTGATTTTTTTTGTGTTATGGCATTTATGTATTTATCTGTATATTAAATTATGCATGTAAAACCATTAAAATGTTGTTTTTTACCCAAACTCGCTAGACTATCATTTTTTCCTTGAAAAAATGTTATAAACAGAAAATCCACATACTTTTTATTCTACAAAGCCTATTTATGTATTGGTGTAAAACTGATCGAGGATGAATTCGCACAGATAAACCTAGGAATGTACACATGCCTTCACGTTGAAACAGGCTTGTGTCGGATAAAATGATAAGAAGTTTGGGGGGGTGGGGGTTAATACAAGAAGATAAGAGAGTGGCAGGGGGATTCAATAGGTATATATAATGGTTCCTTGTAGAGTATCAGCAGTTCGTCGATAAAAATGTGTAGGCATGGATCGTCTTACCTACCTTTTACAGTCGACATCATATTCAGTATATGTGAAGTCTTCGGACATTCAAGACCTAATTAAATCTACAGCCATGCCACGAACTTCTCCATGTGTGGTACCAGCAGCGCCATCGACTTATTCGGGTGGGCTGCCTACAATAGCACCATTGCTGACTGCTATGGGAATGGTACCATCAGCGCCATCGACTTATTTGGATCGGTCACCTCCACCAGAAAAAAACTTATCCCTGCAGCTACTGTGACAAGGTATTTTCGCAAAATCACATTGCACGACAGCATTAAATGTATCGTATGATTAATGTATGTATGTTTAATCCCAACCGCACTAAATATCTATGCTTATAGGGAGGGTCGTTATTTTATCGCAGCGATACTTACTGCAAACATAGGTCATGCAAAGTTAAACTACAGACCTCATCTAATTCATGGTGTTGGTCCTGCAACAGAAATTTCTTGCGGCTACCATTGGCGGTATGATGAATGGTAATTTCGATCCTATGGCTCCTCTACACAAAATCGACTGCGACCATTATGAACGACGAGCCTGTGAACTCATCACCAGAAGGAACATCTCTTTCCACGAAGAAATTTTCATTCCTGGTTCCTGCTCCTTCCGACATAACGACAGCCGAACCAACTGTATCCACTAGTGTATCATCTGCAGAAATTTCAGTGGCATTTCAGTGTCGCTTTTGCTGCAAGCAGTCTTGCCTTCAAGTAAATAAGTGCCAGAATAGTTGGTTTCATGTTTAACGAAGGACTGAGATTATTATAAGGATGAATACTGTACATGGACGAACCCAAATATATTTAGTGTTTTGTAGTAACATATTTTAATAAATTTTAAACACAAAAATTTAATTTTTTATTTCTTATTAACTCTATATTGTAACCAGTCTGGTATAAACTGTTTTCGTTAAAAACATTACTATGAAGCAAATATATAGGCTGATCACTACGGTCTTAAACATACATTCCTGGAGCAAGAAATTATACTTGCAAACTGAATTTAATAAGCCTGTCTCCTAAGAATTCTCTAATTATATTCGCCTACCTAAATTCCTGTACATATTCACTTGCTTACAAGCCGACATATGACTCAGACCCCGACTGAAAATAACGAAATGTTTTAAATACAATTGCCTTTAAAAGTTTTCAAAATGGTAAATACGATGAATTTAAACTGAAAAAACTCTCCAATAAATATGGTTATAAGCCATATATGCATTTATTTAAAATAATACATTAAAACACTATAAATTAATAAAAAATGTATATAATTGTACGAGTGGAATGGCAGCTTCTTCGTTTGATGGATATTGTAGCAGATTTTAAGAAAGCCTTCTTATCGTTTCTTAAATAGCTCGGTCGTAAGAGTACACGACTCCTGTTCGAGAAGTTGTGGGTTTTATAACTCCATCCCTCCATGAGTGTTTTTATTTTTTTTATGATACTAAGTGTCATGGGAAAGTGTACAATTTATATAATTTAACTGTTATAAACTGGTTTTGTGTAATAAAAATACATTTCAAATACATTTTACTTTTTTTTTTAAGATTTGGATACTTTTTACATTATAAATGAAATAAATTTAAATATAATAATTCTAATTATGTATGAATGAATCGATTAACAGATGAATGATCGTTTTACGATGTCCATGAATGCCCGCAAACTCCAGTTATCTAAATAAAATAATAAAAATTATAATCTCTTTTTTAAGTACATCTTTTCATAATTTTTAAAAAGAAAAAATTATTAAAGAAAAGTGACTAAAAATAATATTTCTCTGAAATTATAGTGACACCCGAACTAACATTTTAAAAATATAATTTGCCTATACACATGATTACATAAACTCATGTCCCAACACATGTCCCGATAGTCGAGTGGTCTAAGGCATTTGCATGCTGAACGTGCTCGCCTCATGGCTCTGTGAAAATTAATTGGGTTTCACAACACTTTGAAAACGCACTGCTCCAGAACAAGGCTGGCGTACTACTGAAGCATTCCGCAGCAGCGCTCAGTAGAACTAGGCGCTAGCCGCAACTGGGGGCCCATAAGAACAAGGTTAAAAAATCAGCAGATATACATCCGCTTAAACTGATAAGAAGTTCTTGTCCTTATGGGCCCCCAGTTGCGGCTAGCGCCTAGTCTTACTGAGCGCTGCCGCGGAATGCTTCAGTAGTACGCCAGCCTTGTTCTGGAGCAGTGCGTTTTCAAANGCCTAGTCTTACTGAGCGCTGCCGCGGAATGCTTCAGTAGTACGCCAGCCTTGTTCTGGAGCAGTGCGTTTTCAAAGTGCTGTGAATCCCAATTAATATTCACATAGCCATGAGTCGACCACGTTATTATAAGAGAAGGCATATTTCAAGACCTGTTTTTCGGAATATTGGTTCTTTCGATTGTGACGTTGCGAAGGACGATACTGTTTTTGTAAAGCAAGTTACAACTGCAGAAGAGAGCTTCGTTCTTCTTAGCTTTATGTACAGGTATGCTCTTCAGGGAATGACTGCGCACAACGGATCTGGTATTCTCGAAGTTTGTTTGTTTAGACATCCCCATAATAGTACAGTGACTGNGGAATGACTGCGCACAACGGATCTGGTATTCTCGAAGTTTGTTTGTTTAGACATCCCCATAATAGTACAGTGACTGGTGTCAATTATTTGAGTCAGATTGATTCAAGAGACATTATATGTTGGAATACTTTTGCAATTAATGCAATTGTTGCTACTTCTTATTCTGTCATTACTATTTGTCCTTCTCCAGTATTTTATTCTCGACGTAGGCTTAAGTTTGAGATAGGAGATGCGATTTGGATTAAAAAATCAGCTCCCCTAGGAACCAACTTTAGAACCAACATGGCTGCCGAGCGAAAACGACACTAGCGCCCCTAGCAGGCGATGAAGGATCTACTGCAAACCATATGGACGGTGGCTGTGACGCCTACCAAGATGGAGGATGGTGTGTGTGAGCTGTAACGCCTACTAATATGGCTTCTGAGACGTTATCGAATATGGCGGACGGCACCCAGGAGCCAGCACACACNGAGCTGTAACGCCTACTAATATGGCTTCTGAGACGTTATCGAATATGGCGGACGGCACCCAGGAGCCAGCACACACGCCCCCTCCCCATTTTTAACGGTGGAACATTATCATACTACTAACGCAATTATAAAAAACTTTTTTCCCGATAGTTAAAAAAGTACCTACAGGAGGAATAGCGGTTTTACTCTACTGTCAGAAATTATTGCGATTTTTTTTCAAGTAATAAACCACTTCACCGTGGGATATAAACGGCAATTTAAGAGGTAGAAGTGGTTACATATGTCATGAGTTAAATTTACTCACTCTTTATGCTGGATGTAGTGTTCCTTTTAACTCCTCTGCTTGTTTCGCAACTATCTCAAAAAGCGTCATGAATATCATATGAAGCGAGCTTCCCCTCGAGGATGTTACGCATGAATAAAGAATAAAAGAAACAGAAAGTGTATCACAATAAAACAGTAAGTGTACGGCTTGTGTCTAAAATGCCTTAGTGAGAAAATGTTCCATGTGACATCTAAATGCGAATGGCCAGAAAATAGCAATATGCTCAACTGTAGCCATACATTTGTCTCGACTTAGTGTAGCTGTATCTCGGTATAGAATTTCCTTAATTAATCAAAAAGTTCAGATTCATAATTTTTTGAACTCTATTATGGTTCTTTATACTTCCAAACATGATTAATTTAGTGTGAAGATAACATTTGTAAATATCTATGCATATTGTGGTTGTAGGTAACTGTGAAAATAAATGTGTTCTTGATGTATGTTATTTGTGATGCTTACCGCAAAATATTTGTTGTACAACTCAGNTAACTGTGAAAATAAATGTGTTCTTGATGTATGTTATTTGTGATGCTTACCGCAAAATATTTGTTGTACAACTCAAGAGTAAAAAGAAAAACAACTCCACACTCATTTAAACAAAAAAATATTTTTATTTATTTATTCCGTATCCAAAGCCCATTTCTTGCGTATTTCCATAACACCTGCAATTTGTAATTATAATATTGTAATCGTATTTAAAATCTGTTTGATTTACATTTTGTTAATCTTGATATTATCTGTCCGAAAATGTTTCCATTCTTGTTTAGAATTAAGTCAATGCTCTTGTTATCATTCATTTTAACTTCTAGGTAATTGGGGACACAAATTAAAAGATATTACGTTTTGTCGTCGTGTATTACTCCTTTCCAGCAAAGATCTTAAATAATGAAGGAGGTAACGATTTTTTGTAAGATTTGACTTAATATACAATTTTTTTAATATTTGTGTTTAGACTGTTTTTTTTATAAAGCGTTCACAATTACATTATCTTACATCACTATCTGTGAAGGCTATTGGACCATGCTACATATTCATGTTTACCAGTAAAACGCGTATTTGACAAATTTTTTAATGTCTTATTTTGAGCTATTTTACCTATAAAATCCAATATTTTGCCCGCTAATGTTTCTAAGTGTATAAATCAACANATGTCTTATTTTGAGCTATTTTACCTATAAAATCCAATATTTTGCCCGCTAATGTTTCTAAGTGTATAAATCAACATGTCATTTGTTCACGACAAAAAAAGGATAAGTGTTACTAATGATTTTAAATATATAAAAACGAAATTCAAAATATATTTGTTGACTAGATTAAAAAATTCTACAATTTCATGCCAAAAAAGGTTTCAATTTGGCTTGTGATTAATTCTAGATAAAACCATTAATACAAATAGGCCAAAATATTGAGTGAAATTTTTAAATACATTGTCTTTTTCGTTGGTTGTAAAGTAGCATAAAACATGTTCTCTTTAATAGAGGTTATTAAAGCGTCCATGAAATTCTTAAGTTTCCACGAATGTCGTATGAGTGTACCTGTAACTAAGTGACTGACCTCCGTACACACTGTTTGGACTCTAGGAGGTGTTTGTGTACTTTAGTGGTCATTTAATTTAAATAAAAGGCTATTCAGGGCTGTGACTATTTTTACCATGCATCAATGGCCTTCAAAATATGCATTTTCAACTGCCTATTGTGCAGCTCGCTAGACAGTTAGGCCGACGCCCCACTGTCAAGTTATCATAAGACGGGATTGGTGCGATGACGGAGTTACTATACAATACATGTTATTTACACTGATAAGCATATAATAAACAATGGTGCGCGATCTGCCCCCAGAACCGTGAAAATCACGTTTTCAAACATTGACTTGGATGTTTGTTTACATTTTGCTTTTCAGCAGACGCTTTCACAAAAAAAATACTCACCCGAACTATGATCAATTTCGCACACAAAAAAACTCGATAGAAGGCTGTAAAAATGTTTCACGACACGTGCTAATACAGAAAGTGAGCAAGCATGTCCTGACTACTTACCTGATACGTCGTTTTTCCAGTTCTAGTGGCGAAATGCAACTCAACATCGGGATTCGTAATTTGGGTTATATGCAGCCAGCACATGTTTTATAGTCTATACTCCTTCTAAGAGAATAACAGTGTCACAAACCTAAGAACTGATAGTGGTTGGCCAGGTGCAGGTTGGTGTGGCGGTGTCGTCGAGTGAATACGCAGTACAGTGCACATCCCAGTTCCGCAGTAACCCGTATTTGCGTCCAACACTGAGCTGCGTTTCATATTACACAAATATCGGGACCACGTGGCTTTAACCAACCAGAACACTCTTTACTTAAATGAATTCTTTTATCTCCAAATACACTACTTTAGATGAGTTGTAAAGCAAATACAGTGCAATCAAGTACCGAATAATGACATTTTTGCTGAAACACGTGGATTCAAGAGATGTTTCGGCAATTATTGAGCCAATTTTGGGGACACGCACCGAGGACTAAAATAGGCCTCCCTCATATATATACTTTGTTTGGTGCTCGCCGATAACTACAGCTCTACGCGATAAGGCACAAGCGCCGTGCTCACCAAAGTCAGTATTACACGATACCCGCTGCCGTACTTGGTTTTTGTTTAGGATGCAGTGAGGCTTAGTGCACGAGCAGGTATATGAGCCAATTTTCGAGTCCATATGGAAGATTCCTATTACACGGCAGTAGCTTGCATAAGGCACATGGCACACTACGTGGTTGCGCGGATAATTATACATGATATAGCAAATACGAACCCCTCTCGTAGAACGGGCAACCAGTAATTTACGTATTTAAAAAACTTGCTAATTTTATATTCCCTCGTTATTATTGGAAGTTAAAACTGTGGTATATGTAACTAATTAAAGATGGCAACTTAAAATCACCAGAACAAATTTTAAGGTATTTCTAATAGTCATAATTGTTAGTAAGTAGATATAAAATGCGGATACGTGCCCAGCTACTGACCTGCCATAGATTTTAACCATGCGTTTTCAAACCACTTTTAAAAACTAATGGATTAAAAATAACCATACATTTTCAAACCACTTTTAAAAAATAATGGGTTAAAAAAAACCATAGATAGAAAATGTTGATACAAGTGCAGAACAAAAAGAATTACTAGCGATTTTTTTCATTATTTAAAGAAATTATAATGTATAGTAAGGAATAAAACACAGATCAGTTGCTAAATGCATTAAACAGCACCCGCCATTTTATGAAACTTCTCGAACTGACAATAGGGCAGTCCTGTCCGATAAAAGGCGGTAAAATAAAAGATACCAAGTACGGTCTTAAAGTGGCAGTTACTTCAGAAAAATTTAAGGTGACCTTACCAGACAGATATGTACAGATTTTCAGTACAAAAGTGTTGAGTGATGTTAATCGGGGAGGCATACATTTTGTGTATAAATAAATGAAAAAATGTGGTGACACACAAAGGCATTCTATTCTGTTTGTAAAAGTGTAAATGCACGTATTCGTATAATTAAACATCAGTATATTTTCATTCATACCCCTATACAGTTTTAATGATTGTAAAACCACTAAAACACAATTACCACCATGACTTCGAAAAGGTGTTGGAGCATAGTCTAATTAAAAGTTTGGATATGTACCTGCAAATTCGACATGTTAGAGTAGGTGATACACCTAATTCTTTTTCTAAATCTTTCATTGCACTTTCTATAGAAATATTATCCATATTTATTATATTACAAGAAAAAATTATAAAAGGTTTACTGTCAACTGTCAACTCGCTAGGGACCTTTTTTAATATTACTGCGGCATAATTTAACGCCAACAAAACTCTGTTTTTTCGGAGAAATCCCCGACCTCACCCCTCAGCCAGCTTTTTTTTTAAGTGGTGAGGTGGAGGAGTTTTTTTTATTTCTAGTACCCCCTCTCAGATGGTGTGGCACCTTCACCATCCGAGATTACCCAGCTATACAGATGATGTTACAATACTGAATACTGTAGAGAGTATTTTTGCTGGGCTTGAAGAGGTACCATATGTTTGCATCTGCTTCTCCTAGACACCTGCTAAGAGTACAAGCATTTATTTTATTAGCTCAAATTTGGAATGTCTCGGTTGATAAACATACAGTGTGGATTTGGGCGCCTTCACTCCCACACTGTAAATTTATCCGCTCAGTCCAAGATTTAAACCCACGAACCTTGCGTTAAGATTTGGACCTCTTGCCACTGAGCTAATAAACTGGAAAGATGCTAGGCGAGGTTGTTCATACAATTTATACAGCGAGTCGCGTTAAATGGTTTAATTAATCACGTCTAGAGCGCCGATACATCGACCTCGACCACATCCTGGTTCACATATTACATCACCGATAGTGCAGCAGTTGCAGATAGCAAGGCAGTATGAGAAAAAACCTTTTTCTTCACCAACAGAAAGCGAGCTGTGTGTTGAAGTAAGATACAGATGACGCAATTAGAATGCATTTATTAACGAGCCTGACCTATATTCTTTAGTTTTTTTATTAATATGAAACTTTAATGGTTTAAATAACCATTAAAGTTATTATATGACTACTTCTACCTAAAATACCTATTTCTTTAACATAAAAATATGTATCTATGGTTTCATCTCTAAGACCAAAGTTCTTTCTGATGAATCAAAATTTATTAACTTACCTTTGCCATCCTAAATTTCAACTATTATTTCCTTTACTTGAGTTGTTTGCACTGGAAAAAATAATGGGTAACCAGGTTTGTAGATTGTGCCACCAAATCCAAATGTCATCCTTGGTTTATATGTAGCAATTATGCTAGTTTCTCTATGATTAATTTCATCATGTCTTAATATCATACCATTAGGTATATTACAGTGTATATTTATTGTTTCAAAGAGAACAAATTTTGGAATTGTGTTTCCATAATAGTATTCATTTGATTTCCGGACTTTATTTTCTGTGAAACCCAAAAGTTTTCCTATAGAACCCTATTTTCCAAACTGTAAATTAAACACACATTTTACTTTCACCCTGTTTGTTGTCTTATCCAGCTCAAGGGATATGATATTATTTTCTCCCCCACCCATTGGAACTATATCAAATGGGGTAATTGTTTTTATAGTTTTCACAATATCTTTTAAACTATATTGGCTAACATCAATTTCAACTGATGTTTCCATACCACCCAGGTCTTTAAAATAGAGCCTTTTTTTTCACAGGGGTAATGTTAGGTGTTGCATAATAATTAAATACATATATAAAATTTATATTGATAACTTAAATGTGTACTGTCTCAAGTGTAGGAAGCATACACTAAGTGATAAGATTTCATATGAACTTACAAATACTGCAAGAATTAAATGTGTTTGTATATATTGTGGTACCAATAAATCAATGGTGTGGTTATAAAATACGATATTGCTAATGAAATTCATATACCAATGCGAAAAATTTTCCCCAGGATGGCTGTTCTATCTATTGGTATCGATGATCTCTGGCAAGCTGACTTGGTTGAGAGAGACTCTGGGTCATTAAAATGTAGACACAGACTTAACAAGAGGTTTAAGTATATGCTGACCATGATTGTTGTTTTTTCCAAGTATGCATGGACAATACTTGTCAAAGATAAAACAGGTGAAAATGTTACTTTAGCATTTAAAACTATGTTGAATGGCTACAGTCCTATGCAGTTACAAACTGACGAAAGGAAAGAATTTTACAATGAATAATTTAAGACATTAATAACCAATAACAACATAAGACAATATTCAACATACAGCGGAAAGTAAGCCAGTGTTGTANACCAAGTATGCATGGACAATACTTGTCAAAGATAAAACAGGTGAAAATGTTACTTTAGCATTTAAAACTATGTTGAATGGCTACAGTCCTATGCAGTTACAAACTGACGAAAGGAAAGAATTTTACAATAAATAATTTAAGACATTAATAACCAATAACAACATAAGACAATATTCAACATACAGCGGAAAGTAAGCCAGTGTTGTAGAAAGATTTAATAGAACATTGAAGGAGAAAATGTGAAAGATATTTACTTTGCAGGGAAATTATAAATGGGTGAATACATTAACACTGTTCACAGCACAATCGGGATGAAACCTACCAATGTCAGTGCAAAAAATTAGAGGTCTATTCTAATCAACATGTATGGTGGAGAAATAAATATGGATTATGTAAGGTTTGCTATAGGAGATAAATTCCGTAGAAGTAAAAGTAAAGGTTGGTTTTTGGAAAGGGGTACACGCCAAATTGGTCCACTGAAGTATTTAAGGTATGTGACATATTGTACACGCACCCCTTAACATACAGAATAAAAGATTTGAAAAGTGAGTCCAACAAGGGTATATTTTATGAACCAGAGCTGCTTAAGACCCAGTATGATCAAGACTACTTAGTAGAGAAAGTTTTACAAAGGAAAGGAAATAAGTTGCTTGTTAAATGGCTGGGTTTTTATAGTAGTCATAATTCTTGGGTTGATAAGAAAAGTGTAGTTGTTTAAAAAAAAGGGTGAATTTTTTTTTCTATATAATAAATGAGTATGCAAAACATTGATAGCTATGAACGTCAGTCGTCTGCACAAACGATCAGAAAAAAGACAATTTAAATTAATACAACAAGCGCTCTGAGTTTTATATTCCTGTTGGCGATACATTTACACATCCGAATGAGGCTTATGTGTACCAACAGTATAAGCTAACAAAAAGAGATGCAAATGCGGGCTATGAAAAAACTTCATATATTGACCTTTGTGAGAATTTCATACCATTCCAGTTCTCAAGAGTAGAGATCTCTAAGCAAGGCAATATAATTGAAAGTATTGACAATCCTGCCATCACTTCGACTATGATACATGCATTGCCTAGCTCAGAATCGGAATCATCGTATTTGCAACTAGCAGGGGTAGAAAAAGGCAAATATTTTAAGGCGTATGGATATAATGAAATTTTCTATCCATTAAGATATTTGTTTGGGTTTATGAGGGATTGTAATGATCTATTCTGGAAAGGCGGGTACAAGATTACATTCATTCGAAATTCTCATGATGATGTTTATATTTACAGAAAGCCTTAAACACTAGATGCTGGTAAATTGTTATTGAGAAAATGGAAATACTGTGGCCAATTGTTGAATACGAGCGTAAGTATGGAGACGAAATTAAAGCAAAATTACACAAACTACACAAAATTCCCATAGGTTTCAATTATTGGCAATGTCTTGAAAAACCCATACCTACTGGTGCAAACTCATTCTTGTTTGATATAAAGGATCACTTCAATTTAATCCAATTCGATATGCCTGACTTTGTCATTGTTGGCTTTCAGCTAAATAGAAAAGATAATGCTGATCAAGACCAACATGGTTCAATTTTTGTCCATAGTCATGTTAAAAATATTTGTATTAAGAATGGAAGGAATGAAGTGTTCCCTAAAGNATAGAAAAGATAATGATGATCAAGACCAACATGGTTCAATTTTTGTCCATAGTCATGTTAAAAATATTTGTATTAAGAATGGAAGGAATGAAGTGTTCCCTAAAGAGAATTGGATCCTGGAAATCGAGGATAAAATTTTCCATAAGATGCACATTGCCTACAATGATTTTAGAAATTCAAAGACCTAGCCAGATACTCCTTACCGTAACAATGAACTATATTATAACCCCGTTGCATTTGTTTCTAGGAGACCATTGTATATTATTGATTGTTATTACAGAAAAACTTATATTGTAAAGGATCGAACTAATCTGAAACTTAAAGTTGATTTTAATAAGCCAATCCAGGCTACAACTATTTGAAATGTTGTGCTAATAAGCCAAAGAAACCTAATGTATTATGTTAATAGTGAAAGAATCACTGAAGCTAACTAGTGCGCAAACATGTATGGTTATTAATTTTTAATGGGTCATTTCCCATTAAAAACTTTTATTTTAAATATTCAATAACTAAAATCAAAATATGAATGACATACACGAATACAGCATCAGTCCATGCAGTCTGACAAACATTATGAAAGGCTGTGATCATATATATATTTCATAGTCTCACTCCTTTTCAATTTTGTAGTTTCCCCAAGGTAGTGTATTAATACTATCTTTAAGAATAAATGTTTTGTCATCTTCGGAACTTAATGCTTTTTTTCTCAACTCTATTGTAAACAGTTCATGTTTATTAGTTCTTATGAGATTCATGCTTTTGTACAACACTTCTTTTCCAAACAAGCACTTTTTGTAGTCATCAAAACTTATCTCATTCCTGAATACACTATTTTTCACACCCTTTGCTCTTTTCTTTACATCACTTTCCCCATTTAAGGCATACATTTTGGCTCTTAAACCATTAAATTTTTCCATTATTTTCCCATTACATTCATCCTTCATTTTGCGTATAATTTTCTTATTTATTTTTGGCATGTTATATATATTATATTTTGGATAATCACTTGTATCAAAATGATTGATCATTTATTTCATGTCTCTGTAGAAGTCTGATGTTTTTATACAATATATGTATAGGTCAGTATATTGATAGCACAGTTCAATATTTTCCCCATACTTTGGTTTTATCACATTATAGTGAAAACCATACATTAAGGTCTTTGACATGTCAAGTATGCTCATTCCAACATAAATGGGCTTGTTAAAGCACAGCTTTGTTTTATTCATGTGAACTGCCACCAAAAAGTTAGTAAATATTGTTCTATCTTTAAAATTTGGTTTAGCTACTTATTTATCCACTTGCTTGCTGCTTGTGCACAACCGTATATCCACTCTGTATCTAATATTGCCCATTGTGTTATCGAATACAGAGTTGTTCATTAGTTTATAGAAGTTCTTTTCAAAATCATTATACGCCTTATTTGGCATATATGTGTTTAGATCAATATAGGACTTGAGCCAGTCTGATTGGTAAAACTCCAGATCCCTATGGATCTTCTTTAACTTCATTCCGAGAGACAGATATTGCTTAAGATTTATGTAGTGCAGTACATATCTTTCTTTGTCATATAGGATAGTTAATAATTTAGGCATATTCGAGCCTTCAGGTATTCTATTCTCTGGAGCCAGTGGTAGATCTTTGTGGAGGTCATGTAGTTCATGTGGATACTCCAAATCAACTTCCAATATATAGCCTTTTGTGGCATCATCTCGTATTTTTGTAACATCCATATTTGTATTTCTCCGCTTAAACCCGCCGTAAGGTAAAAACTGAATCATAGCCCATCCATATAAGTTATTGGCATCCAGGTATGCCAGATAAGAGGATTCAACTTTCCCATTATAATCATTCATGTATTTATTATTTGCTTTGGCATACCTCTTCCAACATTGTGATATTCACCACGAATACCTTTTTCAATCATCAAAATCATGTCGTAATCCTTTAGTAGTTCTGGCTCTGTTTTATTATGTTTGAGCATAGCATCCCGCACTAGCCCTGGTGCTGTGAAATACCATGCAGGATCTAGCTTATATGTTTTGAGACATACATCTCTAAAGTTTTCTATAACCTCACCCAATATCAATACCTATGTTTTGTTATTCAACTGAGTACGTCTCCTTAGGATTTTATGTTAAAAGATTTCCACACATTTTTTGCAAACTTATAGTCTTTATCTGTTATATCCCATTTGTTGAGTTTGTTGTAAAATGCATCCTTATTTGGTAGTAATATGTCACAAAAATTTTCAACACTATCCTTGTAGTCATATGGGTAAATGCCTTTCCTTTTAACAAAATGTAGAAGTTCATTGGGAAATTGCTTACTCGTTTCCCAGAATTGACTTCTGAAAATATTGCTAGACAGCTTATCGATGCTGCTGGACATAAATTTAAATGAGTCAATAAATCTTAGAATTACGCCCTCACATACATGTTTAGTGAAAGAAATATATTTTTCCTCATTGTTGGGAATTTGGTCAATTTTATTTTCATCGATGCCAAGCTCCTTTACAAATAAATGTGTGTCATAATAAGATAGATTGTGTATAAACACAGGAAAAAAAACAGGGATATATATAGGATAAGTTACAATCTTTGTGTGCGGCTCCTCTAAATTTACCTGTAAGGTAGTCATGGTCTCTCACATAGTCTGCATCCAAAGTATTTTCACATATATGGCAATGGGTGGCCGTATCATAACCAATCTGTTCTTTCTTGGTCAAGGGAATCATGGGTTTTTAATTTTTGTAGACATCTCCTATTGCCTTTACTTCCTCCATTAACATCTTGACTAATACCCTAGATGCATTAGATCCTTCATAAGTTACTGGTAACTTATAGTATTCATGTTCATACTTTATATATTAACAGAAACCAACAGGCTCGTGTTTTTGTTACGGCTTCTTGTAGGAATCGCCGGAATTTGGTTGACAAGCATTTACCTTGCTTTCAGAGTAGAAGTGCTGCAAGCATCTATCACATATGAATATTTTATGACCATTCCTTGTCACCTGTGTCCCAATAAGTTTCAAGAGACTTTTTATCCAGCAGTAGTGGTCATTCTTTTCATCTTTGATGTAGAGTAGTGACGCGTGGTGTAATGAGGAGTATTATTTAGAGCGGCACTGTCACCAACCAACCCCCCTTCCTCCCCGCCAGCTTAAACCAGTGTAGGGACTTCGGCTGACAAGTGCCGCCCATTTACACATCCGGGGGTCAAGCCTTACATGTGTCCTGCCACACAGCCCACCTACCCACCTCCCTCCTTCCTCTAGCAAGCCAAGTGAAATTTTTAATGTCGAGAAATCACGAGATAGACAGGCGTATTTTGCCTGAAGTCAGAAAACACGCACCGAAAAATAGCTGACAAGCTGGAAGTGGTGCCAAGAACACCCCCCCCCCGCCCTAGCTAACCACGGGACAAAGTGGACATGCACCGCAGAAGAATAAGCTGACAAGCTTTGAAAGGACCCCACCCACCCCCTCCTCCAACAAAAGAGACATGTGCCGACACTTAGGGAGGGAGGCTAGAGAGCTTATAAGCCTTTTTGCAAGGAAGGTGGGCAATTAGTCAGCAGTTGAATACCAGACACAGAGAGGTAAGTTCGGGAGCATTTCATCAGTAGACCATCGGTCAGCTCATCAGTACCGTACACAGAGAGGTCAGCCGCACCAAGAGCGGCTGGGGGATATCGGAACCCCGGCCACAACAGTTCCTCAACAGTACATCAGTAAATCAGTTCGTGAGTATGTAGGATCAGTCAGAAGATAACCGCACAGAGAGGTTAGTTCGAGGGACAGTTCGTCATCAGTAAATCAGCGGACAGTACGACAGTTGATTATTACCGGACAGAGTTCGTCAGTACCACACAGTAAAAGGTCAGCCGCGCTGAGAGAGTTAGGCCTGGATATCGGAACCCAGCCACGTCCATCAGTCGAAGTAATGAGCATCAGGTGGCGCGGACGTTCGGTACCGCCACCCAGGGATGAGCAGGTATTCAGTGCGACATTAAGGGGTCAGCCAAATCGGGATGCGAGATGCAAAACGCGGAAAGCCGGGCAGAGTCAGAGACAGTTACCAGAGTCATGTCGGACGAGTAGTTTGACCATGTCGGGATGTGAGTTAGCCAGCCAGTTACCGCATAATTCAGTCAATTTCCAGTCAGTTAGTTGCAATGCACCGAGAAGGCGGAGTCGATTGGTGAACTTCATCGAGAAGTGCCATTTCGAGATAGTGGGATTGTCCAGTGAAGCCCGTAGCCGCGAAGGACGGGTGGGCCCCACACCGGGGTACATCGCCGGGACATGGTAGGGTAGTAAGCAGTCCGTTACTACCCTATGCAGAGAACGGGAGCGAGTGGTGAGCCCCAATGGGCGGCGCCACGACTAGAGGAATCCATCTGCGTGCAACAAGCCAACCACAGAGGGCCTTTAAAAGGGCCATCCAGCTCACCAGACCCATCAATGGCCGGAATGTATCTGAGCCTTCCAGCTCACCAGACCTCAACTGCCAGAAGAACTACCACACAACATGTGCAGATAAGTAACCCCGTCATCATTAAGGGACCTGTCCTGACACCTAATGCCCCTACAGCATCGGAAACGTAGCCAGAACATTGTAACCAGCCATTCAGGCCTAGAACTCGCAGTTTGTTAATGTGTGAGTAAATCCTCTGCAGTAAGTATGTATAAAGTCCCGCAACAGTGCCGGGAATGTATAAGTAAATTCCCGTTAAATAAACTTGTTTCAAACTAAGAAGTCGTGATGAAGTTATTGTGTGATTTACCCTCAAATCCCAGGCACCCTATAGTCTGTGCCACGGAACATTTACAATAGACCCTACGAACCATCCTGTATACAACAGATAGGGAGCACCTTAAATGTGTTAGTAGGTTAGTATGCTTATCCACATAATTTTTTAAATTTTTTATTGATAGATTATATATTCCTTATTGTCCTTGTTTTCTTTTTCCTCATTTGTATATACATTAATTGATAACCGGCTTCTTTTCTCACAGGTTGGTATGCTATCCAATTTCATAGAAAATTCCAAACCCTTAAGTGCTTCGTCAAACTCATGTTCATGATCCAAATACTTGTGCACTCTTTGAGGATGCTTTTGTGCGGATAGAATAGCCCACAAAAAATATTTTTGATCATTGTTCTTAACATTAATTACAGCTTGCTTAGCCTTGATTTTTTCTGGAAGTTCAACATAACAGATACCCTTAAATGGAACATATTTATTAATCGTACCTCTAGATTGAATATCTTATTCAGCACCCACTGAGAGCCCTTTGCTTCAAATGCACCCATCTCAGATATGATTTTCAATATGCTAGCGGTATAATATTTTTCTATATTAGATGATTTCAGTATAATTTCGTTCTTGGTTTTAAAAGAGTGTTCTACATATTCGATATTGTCACCAGTTCCTCTTTTGTACTCAGCGAAAAACTTTATGTTCACTTTGAGGTCCATTGATTTTAAATGTTTAGTAATTATGCTGGTGACAGATCGTTTTATATAGTTTAAGAAATGATTTGGATCTTTGTATGCATTCACATTCTTTACAGCATAAGTCATGATCCTACTTTGAAATGCTTTTTCAATTTCTTCTACACTGAATCTGAGTGTGTATTTGTGTACTTTGCTCCTCAAGTTACTTTTTATGAGAGATTATTTGTAATTATGTCCACATGCTCCACAATGAACTTGCTTATTTTTTCCTTTGTGCAATCTACTTCTCAGAGGACTTAATATGAGAGATGGATTGTAATAGTGGTCACAAGTTTCGCACTTGACAATCGGCTGTCGGGGTTCCTTCTTCTTTCTTTTCTAAAAAACATCAAGCTTAAATTTATATTCCTTCCAAACATTACGAGTTGCATTAACCTTTTTCATTGCAATGGTTGTCTTCGTATAATTAAACATCAGTTTATTTTTATACATTTTAATTTTTTTAAATCCAAAAAAGTCTCGCTGCTAATCCTTTTTCTACACACCTTTTTCTAAACGCAACTTTTTTGCGCTACGCGCGCCCGCGTTCGTATCAACATTTTCTATCTATTGTTCTTTTTAATACATTAGTTTTTTTAAGTGGGTTGAAAACAGATGGTCATTTTTAATCCATTAGTTTTTTAAGTGTGTTGAAAACGTATGGCTATTTTTAATCCATTAGTTAAAAAAGTGGGTTGAAAATGTATGGTTAAAATCTATGGTGGGCCAGTAGCTGGGCTCGCATCGACATTTTATATCTACTTTGGCATAATGTAGTTATTTCTTAGCATAAATATATGAGCCAATTTCAAATGAAAGGAAGTATATGATAGAGATTAAATTTCACGGTCATACATTTTGTATCATTTCATAAACCATTGTTTCCACTGTGAAGAAAGAACAGGATAACCTGCATGAGCATAAGTACAACAGAGGTAGTATCATTTGAAAAATCGTTCTAATGAATTTTTACGTCACACCTTTTTAATTATTTAGTTCGCCTTTAAATAGTTTTAAAATCGCCATCGTAATTACTTTTAAACTTCATTTTTTATGTTTCAATTTAAATGAACTTTAACGTTATCGGCAAATAAATATGGAGGCATAATTTATCACTTNCGCCATCGTAATTACTTTTAGACTTCATTTTTTATGTTTCAATTTAAATGAACTTTAACGTTATCGGCAAATAAATATGGAGGCATAATTTATCACTTAATAATTAACTAGATCCAGGTAGTGGTTTTAGGGAGTGCAATTTGCTCTGAAACGGAGATATTATTAGCCAAATATGGACGCTGGTATGTAGCCTACCACAAAAAATGTCAGCTTCACAAAACCTAGCATGACATCCAGCCGTACGCGGTGACAAATGCCATGACGGGTGCCATAGTAAATGGTAAAACTGCGCAAGCTTACACTGTATTTAGTATTGTGTAATGTGGCCATATTGAATCACGCTCGTGTAAGGACTTGGATAGGATGGAAAGCGCTCTACAAACACGTCTTTGATGCCCATAACAATCACGAGAGGTAAACGGGAGATGAACAAACGCCATACCTTAGAGAATTATACATACAATGGAGGCAGCAGTGGTGAAGTGGTTAGACTACTCGCATCCCAACTAGGCGAACCGGGTTCGATTACCGGCGGGGTCGCTTCCGGATTTTTGCGTGTGGGAAACGTGCCGGACGATGCCGCTGGTCGGCAAGTTTTCTCGGGTATCTGCAGTTTCCGCCGCCAATTCATTCCGGCGCTGCTCCATACCTCGCTTCGTTCTCATCGGATCTCAAGACCTCGCCGCCCAATTCTCTTCACTCACTCGCGCATACAATGCCCTGGAATAAAGTTGTTAAGGAACGTGGGTGAAACCAGCCCTTTTCAAGGCGATCTAGATTGAAGACATGAACTCGCGGATGCGGAGTAGGTCGTGATGTCGCATGGCGAAGTACGCCTCATGGGGGCAAACTACACAAATTATTTCTTAAGAAGGATGGGGGAAGAGGGAACTCGGCAAGTACTCGTATTCTTCCTGTCACAGGAGAATGCTGCTCGTCGTCAAGCGGTGCTGCGTTACACGGAAGAAGAGACGTGATCGTATGCCCGCCCTCCTCAATCCTAACCGACCCTTTCAACCTTTTCTCCCCTTCGCGAAAAAAAAAAAAAAGTAAAAGATAAACGAAACTCTTTGCCGTCTCTCGCTCTACTGCAGAGCTGCGTCGGTTCATTTCACTTGTCATTCCTCTTAATAGTGTGCCATTTAGGCACTCCTTATTTTGAACCATTTTTTAAAACTATTTTTTTTAACCTTGTATTTTCGTTGAGGGAATAGTTTTGGTTTTCAAGGCAAAGCAGCTTGTTTTCTTTTCCAGCACCTAGCTTATTTAAATTCCTATTTATATGTAAACGCAAGGTAAGATATTGTTTTAGTCACTGTTTCTGTAATTCTGTTTAGTTAATTATGTATTATCCAAATTTTCTTTACTTTGTCATTTTGAAATTTATCGGTGACCAGTCACTCCGATTAGGTTAAGCAGTTGTGTCAACCGATTGAAATAACTTTAGTTAAAGGAATTGTACATTTTGCAATGAAATATCCTAAATTTGGTTTGTAAATTTCATATTCGAATTCTTCTATGTCAACGGAATTTTATAAAGTATTCATGGTAGAAATGTAAAATACAGTCTAAAAAAAAAAGGATATTATCACTGGTTTTGTGTCAAGTGACTTGATATTTGTGATAGTCACTGATATTTTCGGAACAGACTCTTTAGCTTCCTTTTTGTTTCCTGTTCGTTATGACGTGAAATACAATTTTGTTACCTCCGGCTATTATCTTGTTTTAATGGAGTGATCTTTGGGTGAGTGTTTTTTGTCCTACTTTTTGATCGTCGCTTCAGTATTGTGTTGTTTTGTTCCTGCCTCTTTATAATTTGGCGTAAATTTCTGTTATTACAGCGGTTGACCTGTTGAATCGGAAAATTCTGCGTTGAGGCAACTTCACTACCTTGCTGCCGAGGCATTGCAAATCCTTTGAAGTCGCTTTGCGCCTTCTTGAGGCCTACTTAATGATGATNGTTTGAAGTCGCTTTGCGTCTTCTAGAGGCCTACATAATGATGATGTAGTAACATCGATGCTGGCGTTGGCAACGGAGATGTCCCGAATATGGACAACGTCTCAGAAAAGTCCAGCATTTCTACCATCATTTTCGGCATGTGCATGAATATTTGAACTATACAGCAATCAAGTAACCGTTTTTTCAATAAACTTACTTTTGGACTGAATCAATCATAATAAAAAAAAGAATGTAACCTCAAAATTTCTCAATGGCTTGGCATATTTTGTAATTCTAAATTTTAAATTCTTTTATTTTGGTGGAATCCCAATAAATTTACAATCATTTCTTAAAAAAAAAAAAAAAAAGTTTATTCATTACAAAAGTTCGTTAAGGTACTATATATTACTGTTGTTACACACTCAAAATATTTTATTACAATTGTTACATGTTAAATTCACTCTCATTAAAACTCATTTTTGTCACACGAATGTAAGATGTACTTTCTTTATCAACTACCTTGTTTCGTTTACTCTTACTCTTAATAATAATTTGTTTCATTACTGTTTAGAATAATTATTATGATGTATGTGTAAGAGTGTTGGAGTAGGAATTTTGGCTCGGGCACTTTGTTTCTCCATTTTATATTGGGGTGACGACTACACAGCGAGATCCTTCGGAGCTTCCNATACAATTGTAACATGTTAATTCAATCTCATTAAAACTAATTTTTGTCACACGAATGTAGGATGTACTTTCTTTATCAACTACCTTGTTTCGTTTACTCTTACTCTTAATAATAATTTGTTTCATTACTGTTTAGAATAATTATTATAATGTATGTGTAAGAGTGTTGGAGTACGAATTTTGGCTCGGGCACTTTGTTTCTCCATTTTATATTGGGGTGACGACTACACAGCGAGATCCTTCGGAGCTTCCCCTCCCGCGCTGCTAGCGAATGGTCTTAGGCTCGGCGGAGCACCGAACACCGGTATCCCACTGCTGCTTGGAGTTTCTGCGCCATGGTCGTTTACGAGAGGCGCGGCGCGGTGCTGAAAAACTGGCAGCATCTTCGTCGTTATTTACAAGGAAGTTTCTACCCTGCCACAGTAGACCCTCCTCGATAAGCACTCTCCAGTCAGATGCATCATCTCATTCATTTGTTTCTCGTGGCCGTCTATCTCTTTTTTCTTGTTCTTCGCCTCTGCGTCCTCCGCACTTCTCTCGCCTAGAGAGCAACGAGACTGCGAACTTCGTTGATGCAAGGACCAGACAGATAATGCGGAATAGACGTCTGCTTCTCCGGGAAGACAGACTCTTTAGCACAGACTTTTAAATGAACTGGTTTCTTCCTTCTCCAGACAATCTTACTCCATTTTCTAACGGTTTGCATGCAGTTTAAGAAATCATATGCCACTTCCAAAGAGTGTTTACTTTATTAGGAACCCACGCAATTTATTTACAATTAAATTACTGCAGAAATATATCCCTTTGCTATAAAACGTCACTAGCGGAAATAATTTAAAGATTGATTGTCAGTAGGTTTTTTGCTATACCTCTTGACTTATGATTATGGAAGTTGTAAATATATGAAACACGTGCAATGCAACTGAACAAACGAAAACCTTATTTTATTGTATTGTATTCTTTCTTGTGAAAACAATTGTAACCAGTGACTATTGCCAACTTTTTTTTTCTTATATTTCATGAAAAATATCGATACAATTTCTGTAGTGCTAATGTCTTTAGGACATTGAAATAAACTGCCCTATTTTAATACAGAGTAACGTCCTAACCACGTAAGTACAAGATATGAGTCATCCAGATGCACAACTGGGTATCTATATATTAACTAACTACTTAGTAAGTAAAAATATCAATACATTATAGTTTAAGTTTAACATGCTAAAGGTTTGGTGATGGTTGTATCTTTTTCTCAGAAATGTGTTGCGTGAATATCACAGATACTATGCATGTTTTTTCATATTTATAGCAAAAATGAGACCACGCTTACCGAGTTTTGCATCTCCAGCAGGTTAATAACGAGTTCTACTTCTGTAGTTCGTGGAAGTTATGCAATAAAGAAAAACGAAACTATGGTTTTTTAAAGTGATACAACAAGGAACACCGAAACCAAGAACTTCGTATCAGTCAGTTTTCTCTCTATTTGTATTTAAATTTATGTTGGAGTAACTCTGGTCACTTTTACATATGCCATTTCCATTCCATCCCTTATGTCGATGGCGTAGTTCACTTCGCTTCTCACTAGAGAATTACCGAGTTTACTCAGTGTGATGATCATTATATTTACAATTGATCAAATTGGAAACTCCACTGAACTGGTGGTCTAATGATTACACCAACACTTTCATTCCAAAAGCATTTTTGTAATCTGTGATCAGATTTACAGGATGAATATAAAAGTATACCCCAAATTTGAAGGTCTATAACATCAAAACCAAACAATCTACAACCTTGACTGACCAATAAAATGAACTGTGAAATAGTGAAGTATATTTACCATACATTCATAAATGTTCAATGTGACCACCATGAGCGGCCCGAACGACATCTGCGCGATAATCAAACTCGTTCCACGTTCTTGTCAGTATAACCGGTGTTACGGTTTGAATTGCATTCGTAACTCTCGATTTGAGGTTGTGAGAGGTAAGCAAGATACATTCGACACCTCAGTGTGAAGGGGACGTTCTGATGTTTCCTTTATAAGCCGAGAGATGACACTGGGAGCGTCTGTCGTCGCAATATGAGCGTGTGTTATGTGTTATTCCGCATTACGATGGCAACGGAACAACAGAAGGCGGTCTGTGTTATTCAGTTTGCTAAATGTGAATCGGTTATGACTGTTCAACGCGAGTTCCATCGCAAAAACGGACGTCGTCCTCCCGATAGGTGGAGTATCGTATATTTGTTTCGTCAGTTCCGTAATACAGGTTGCCTTTTTAAAGGCCAACGTTCCGGGCGGCCACGTGTGTCCGAAGAGAATGTGCAACGGATTCAACAAGTGTTATTTCGCAGTCCGCGAAGATCAACTCGACAAGCTAGCTGGGAAAGGCAAATACCTAAATCAACGTCATGGACAGTGTTGCGAAAGCGATTGCTGTTAAAACCACACAGGTTACAGCTTGTACAGACATTTACCGAAAGGGATAAAGAACTGAGACGTGATTTCTGCGCGTTTGTTCTTGCCCAGAACGAGGTAGACGATGCCTTCATGCCTAAGCTGGTTTTCAACGATAAAGAGACGGTCCATACAAATGGTAAGGTGAACTGGCACAACGTGCGGATATGGGGTCAGGAGCCTTCACATGAAACCACTGAACACGAGTGTGCTTCCCCCAAAGTGAAACTTATTTTTCGCTTTATCCAGAGACACTGTTTTCAGCCCTTTTGTTTTTTTCACGAGCCCACTGTTATTGATATATATATATATATATGTGTGTTTTGGACACGCTTACAGAGTGGTTGTTTCCTCAGTTAGAAAAGAGGCTGGGGGACTTCATTTTCCAGCAGGATGGTGCGCCACTCCATTTGCACCTAGCTGTTGGCGGATACCTGAACGAGACGTTGCCGCAACGCAGGATTTGTCGAGGAGCAGCTGGTGACCAGGCTATTCATCACTGGCCCCCAAGAAGCCCATATTACCCCGCGCGTTTTTTCTATGGGGGTACATATAGGCTCAAGTGTTTCGTCCACCATTGCCAGCTAACATTGACGACCTCAAAACAAGAATTACGGACGCCATCCAAACCGTAACACCGGATATGCTGACAAGAGTGTGGAACGAGTTTGATTATCGCGTAGATGTCGTTTGGGCCACTTGCTGTGGTCACATTGAACATTTATGAATGTATAGTATACTAACTTCATGTTTCCACGATTCATTTGATTGGTCAATCAAGGTTGTAGGTTGCTTGGTTATGATATTATAGACCNACTAACTTCATGTTTCCACGATTCATTTGATTGGTCAATCAAGGTTGTAGGTTGCTTGGTTATGATATTATAGACCTTAAAATTTGTGGTATTATTTTATACTCAACCTTTATAACATCAACATACCCAACTAATATTTCATAGTAATCATTTGATTAAACAATTATCGATTTATTTCTTAACACTTTACTTAAATGGCCAAAAATACGATCATTTGGAATAAAATAGTAGCCAAATATAAAGTAATAAACTTCAAATCGCTTTACATTAGACGGGTTAACCGACAACCAAGCATACCGATCATTGTCTGATTTTCAATTATATTTTCATATCTCTCCAGTATAAGGTATATGATGTGAATATCAGTAAAATTTTTGGTTATTATTCTATGATGATTATAAAAAACTATTTTAATAGATAATTTTTTATGCCCGCTTCTGTTCACGCTTCTGTCTACGTTTTTACACATGAATTATCTCATTAATTTGTGTAATTTGCACGCAGTGCTCAACAATAACACATTAACTGATTATTTTGCGCAAATAAATTTCTACGAACACGCAGTTATGCCAACTGCATCATTCAATTTTTTAAAATAACACATGATAATGAAAATTGTAGTTTCCTGTCAATATTTCAACATTNGCCAACTGCATCATTCAATTTTTTAAAATAACACATGATAATGAAAATTGTAGTTTCCTGTCAATATTTCAACATTTTCAAAGACATATCTGCTTTATACTCTGGAAATACTTATCACGTTGTACATCTCTTTAATTGTCGATTAACCATGCTTTGGTAGTGAAATTATTCTGCAGGTATAATTTTCATGTTGCCGTAACTAGTTATGGATGCACACGGTTTTGCTTCCATAATAATGGTGAACACACCAAGTTCTGCTTCTGTAGTGAGACTTTAGAGTCAACTCATAACACTAACTCATAATGTGCCATTTAAATAACAATATTGAATTGATACCTATTTTCCCAAAATTGATTTATAGTTAATAAATTTAGTAACCTTGTTGTCCAAATATCAATTCTCATAATGGTTGCTCATTGATAGAAAACGTACATATTTACGTGTAAAGGTTCCATGATACGACACAATCATATCTTGTCTACTCAAAGCTAAGATAAAAACAATTCTCTTCTTTGAATTTTCCAAATAAAAACATTTAAATTCCTGGTAGGCAACACCGCGAGGTATATGTGGTTAAAAAATTAACGTTCCACTGCAAGAAATTCTGTAATTGTTATAATATACATGCTGCGGTAATTTTCAAATTCACGAGATTCCCGTACATACAAGTTCTTAAACACATGGAAGATATTCAATTCTCGATCCACTTCTACCGAACATGAAAAAAAGTCTTCTTGTGTTAGCTCGTTAAGTTCCACTCCTCTCCTCGGTGCGATCACATACGGTTTTAGAATGATCTGTTGCAGTGGCTTGTGGTGAAGTGTTGCAAGGTATTATGGTGCTTGCTCAGAGCTGTACACACTTGGCGAACGCAGCAGGAACCAGTAACAAGTGTGTAGCAGGGAGAAACTGAATCTACTGCGGCCACTCACGAGAGAGCGGCAAGGCACCCAATACACACCTCTTGTGACGTCAACTGCAATCTTTGTGTAAGTGGTCGATGTGTAAACTAGAAAACGAACTATTATAGCAAACAAAAACACAGCTTACCTTGCAAACGTTCACCACACGCCACTAATCGGTTGTGAGATGCAATAAACTCATTCTGAAACAGGGATTGATATGCAGAAATTTGCGCTTACAAATGTGTTCTCGCCTTCTAAGTGGTTGCGATCATCTTTTGACGTGTATTCCCGTAAGGATTAATATATATATTTTAACATTTTAATAAAAAAAAGTTTAACATCCAGGCTTTGGTTTTTACTTACTTCGTTTCACATCGCAGAAATGAATGACACATACCTACAAGTAAAATCTCAGAATCTTGCGTTTTTATAATAACTTTAACCCTAGCAGACCCATTTGAAGTTTCATATGTCGCAAGTAAGAAATGTTATTGCTGCATGCTATACTTGGCTCGTTATCGAACCCAGTGACCTGTAGGCTTTGTGTTCAATGATAACGGTGTAAACAATTCATGAACCAGAGAAATGACACTTTATAACAACCAGTTACGAACAAGGAAGGTACTTGAGCATTAATTCTCGCAGTGTACTGTGCCGGCGAAATATAAACTTTCAGTAGGCTATGGACACAACTGTGTACATTAGATGTAAATGTGTTTAAGGGAAACCCTAGTCAACAATTTTAAACATCTCAAGATCACAGCCGGGCCGTAAGAAAGCACCGTGACGGCTGTGGAAAACAACGTAAACAATTTTCGCGTTTTCTTCTGTTTCCACAGAATATTAAGCGGTGACTATAGCGTTTTAATACAGAAATCTGTTCAGAAAAAATACGGCATTGCCACTATTGTTAAAAACACCGTTTTTCAGAATAATAAATATCGGAATCAGGGGACTATATACAGCGATTTTTGCTTGATTAGTCACTTTTCAGTGACCATATTAATGCGCAAAAAATGTAAATTTTAATTTCTGTCCTGCTAAAAGATTTACATTGCAGTATTCCATAGTTAATTTTTTTATTTCGAATAGACGCAGCTATTTAAAATTAAACCTATATGATAACTACTTTGCTTTCGTGTCATAATTTAGGATTCATAGTAATAACTGACAAAGAACGATTATAAAAATTCATATTTTAGGAGTTGTATAATATTTTTGTGCGTAATTTTAATTGCGTCCCATCTGCTCGTTGTCAAAAGTCAAGAAATTTTTACATTTATCAAGATTTTCCTGCCTTTTCGCAATCAGTAAATAACCCAGTGTAAAAATTAGATACAAAAGCATTAAAGAAATAATAAATTGTACATTTTCTGTAATAAAATTTTTTCAATAATATCTATGAAACTGAAATTATGACACGAAAACGAAGAATGTATGCATAACAGGTGAAGCCGAGAGCACTAAGGGCGCCTCCTACTAACAATTTAAAATCCACGTTTTAAAAACACACTTCAGACGAGGTACGTATAATGCTCTCAATACATCATGCACATTATAAATAGTATTCACGAACCCTCCAACATAGCTAAAAATGTTTTTTTTTTTTTTTTCACGTTGCTGCATTTTATTGTATATTGTTCGTAAAAATGCGAAACTACTATAGGTATGTGCGTTGAACTTTGCTTAAGACTTTCCAGAAACAAAATCATAGGGTTACCGGTTAAAGTCCAATATGTACACGCAGCACGACGGAAAAACTGCACCCAAGTTCAGAGTCTTGCGCGTAGGAGCGATAGCGCACTAGGTGCTCGGGTTAGTGTCGCCCTTATCGCACGCTTGCTTCTGGGCATCAAAGAAACTAAAATGCTCCAAGTAGGTTGCGCCCTTAAGTATACAACTATCGGCCCGAACCTAAATTCGTGCCATGNGCCAACTGCATCATTCAATTTTTTAAAATAACACATGATAATGAAAATTGTAGTTTCCTGTCAATATTTCAACATGTTCAAAGACATATCTGCTTTATACTCTGGAAATACTTATCACGTTGTTCATCTCTTTAATTGTCGATTAACCATGTTTTGGTAGTGAAATTATTCTGCAGGTATAATTTTCATGTGGCCGTAACTAGTTATGGATGCACACGGTTTTGCTTCCATAATAATGGTGAACACACCAAGTTCTGCTTCTGTAGTGNGCCGTAACTAGTTATGGATGCACACGGTTTTGCTTCCATAATAATGGTGAACACACCAAGTTCTGCTTCTGTAGTGAGACTTTAGAGTCAACTCATAACACTAACTCATAATGTGCCATTTAAATAACAATATTGAATTGATACCTATTTTCCCAAAATTGATTTATAGTTAATAAATTTAGTAACCTTGTTGTCCAAATATCAATTCTCATAATGGTTGCTCATTGATAGAAAACGTACATATTTACGTGTAAAGGTTCCATGATACGACACAATCATATCTTGTCTACTCAAAGCTAAGATAAAAACAATTCTCTTCTTTGAATTTTCCAAATAAAAACATTTAAATTCCTGGTAGGCAACACCGCGAGGTATATGTGGTTAAAAAATTAACGTTCCACTGCAAGAAATTCTGTAATTGTTATAATATACATGCTGCGGTAATTTTCAAATTCACGAGATTCCCGTACATACAAGTTCTTAAACACATGGAAGATATTCAATTCTCGATCCACTTCTACCGAACATGAAAAAAAGTCTTCTTGTGTTAGCNGTTCTTAAACACATGGAAGATATTCAATTCTCGATCCACTTCTACCGAACATGAAAAAAAGTCTTCTTGTGTTAGATCGTTAAGTTCCACTCCTCTCCTCGGTGCGATCACATACGGTTTTAGAATGATCTGTTGCAGTGGCATGTGGTGAAGTGTTGCAAGGTAATATGGTGCTTGCTCAGAGCTGTACACACTCGGCGAACGCAGCAGGAACCAGTGACCAGTGTGTAGCAGGGAGAAACTGAATCTACTGCGGCCACTCACGAGAGAGCGGCAAGGCACCCAATACACACCTCTTGTGACGTCAACTGCAATCTTTGTTTAAGTGATCGATGTGTAAACCAGAAAACGATTAATTATAGCAAACAAAAACACAGCTTACCTTGCAAACGTTCACCACACGCCACTAATCGGTTGTGAGATGCAATAAACTCATTCTGAAACAGGGATTGATATGCAGAAATTTGCGCTTACAAATGTGTTCTCGCCTCCTAAGTGGTTGCGATCATCTTTTGACGTGTATTCCCGTAAGGATTAATATATATATTTTAACATTTTAATAAAAAAAAGTTTAACATCCAGGCTTTGGTTTTTACTTACTTCGTTTCACATCGCAGAAATGAATGACACATACCTACAAGTAAAATCTCAGAATCTTGCGTTTTTATAATAACTTTAACCCTAGCAGACCCATTTGAAGTTTCATATGTCGCAAGTAAGAAATGTTATTGCTGCATGCTATACTTGGCTCGTTATCGAACCCAGTGACCTGTAGGCTTTGTGTTCAATGATAACGGTGTAAACAATTCATGAACCAGAGAAATGACACTTCTTTAACAACCAGTTACGAACAAGGAAGGTACTTGAGCAATAATTTTCGCAGTGTACTGTGCCGGCGAAATATAAACTTTCAGTAGGCTATGGACACAACTGTGTACATTAGATGTAAATGTGTTTAAGGGAAACCCTAGTCAACAATTTTAAACGTCTCAAGATCACAGCCGGGCCGTAAGAAAGCACCGTGACGGCTGTGGAAAACAACGTAAATAATTTTCGCGTTTTCTTCTGATTCCACAGAATATTAAGCGGTGACTATAGCGTTTTAATACAGAAATCTGTTCAGAAAAAATACGGCATTGCCACTATTGTTAAAAACACCGTTTTTCAGAAGAATAAATATTGGAATCAGAGGGCTATATACAGCGATTTTTGCTTGATTCGTCACTTTTCAGTGACCATATTAATGCGCAAAAAATGTAAATTTTAATTTCTGTCCAGCTAAAAGATTTACATTGCAGTATTCCATAGTTAATTTTTTAATTTCGAATAGACGCAGCTATTTAAAATTAAACCTTTATGATAACTACTTCGCTTTCATGTCATAATTTCGGGTTCATAGTAATAACTGACAAAGAACGATTATAGAAAATTCATATTTTAGGAGATGTATAATACTTTTGTGCGTAATTTTAATTGCGTCCCATCTGCTCGTTGTCAAAATTCAAGAAATTTTTACATTTATCAAGATTTTCCTGCCTTTTCGCAATCAGTTAATAACCCAGTGTAAAAATTTGATACAAAAGCATTAAAGAAATAATAAATTGTACATTTTCTGTAATAAAATTTTTTCAATAATACCTATGAAACTGAAATTATGACACGAAAACGAAGAACGTATGCATAACAGGTGAAGCCGAGAGCACTAAGGGCGCCTCCTACTATGAATTTAAAATCCGCGTTTTGAAAACACACTTCTGACGAGGTACGTATAATGCTCTCAATACATCATGCACATTATAAATATTATTCACGAACCCTCCAACATAGCTAAAAATGCTTTTTTTTTTTTCACGTTGCTGCATTTTATTCTATATTGTTCGTAAAAATGCGAAACTACTATAGGTATGTGCGTTGAACTTTGCTTAAGACTTTCCAGAAACAAAATCATAGCGTTACCGGTTAAAGTCCAATATGTACACGCAGCACGACGGAAAAACTGCACCCAAGTTCAGAGTCTTGCGCGTAGGAGCGATAGCGCACTAGGTGTGCGGGTTAGTGTCGCCCTTATCTCTCGCTTGCTTCTGGGCATTAAAGAAACTAAAATGCTCCAAGTAGGTTGCGCCCTTAAGTATACAACTATCGGCCCGAACCTAAATTCGTGCCATGGAGGTGGTAAACAATTCCTCGCTCGGCGGGACGGTGGGTTCTTCACAGAGTTTGANGGAGGTGGTAAACAATTCCTCGCTCGGCGGGACGGTGGGTTCTTCACAGAGTTTGACGAGTTGCGTGAGGGTTCCCCCTTCCACCACAAACTTCTTGCCAAAACACATAAACCTTCTCATTCCACGGTCTACCTCCTTGCCATCGGAGACTCCATTGTTTACGTCCGCGGGCAAGCGCGTGACGTCATCTATTCGCCGCAGGCATCCCTCGCTTCGCTAATGAAGTTGCGTGTACAGACGTCCAATCCTGAGCCGCCTGATTACGCCCTTCCCTGATTGGGCGGGACGTGTAACCGCTGCTTTTGATGTTCCCTGGCACTAGCGTGCGGACGGGCCTGCGTTTGTTTGTGTTGGTGTGTGTGTGTGTGTGTGTGTGTGTAGGTAAGAGCGGCGGACTGATTAACCAGGCGTCTCTACTGCCAACTTTCACTCTCCGTGTTGAACGAGGCGGCACATGCACGCAATCAAGCTGCTATAGTCTATTCGTGGTTCCTTCACACTTTTTCAATCTAAACTTGGGAAAATCACTCTATGCATGACGTGTTTGGTTCTTCCCTGAATATGACGTATGACAAGCGTCTTATACTATCGTTAACATANATCACTCTATGCATGACGTGTTTGGTTCTTCCCTGAATATGACGTATGACAAGCGTCTTATACTATCGTTAACATAAAAGTACCAATTTTTTTTTGTTAAATCGAACTTTTAGTTATATTTATCTGTAAATAATCACAATAATAAATATATAATTAATTAAATAAGAGCTGAGAGAAAATTGATGTTGATAACGCCTGGTAAGAAATATATATTATGCAATATATAATTACTCTGCGTGTGCTTTCCTCTTTGTGTAATTTTTCTGACTCTCTTAAGCTTTGTTCGCATGAGACAAAGGAATATCCTGGAAGTTGAACATAAGCAGGACTTTAGAAAAAGTGGACGTAAACATGAATTAACTATACAAAACTATTACTGCCCTTTATATTAAGCATTTTTTTTTTTACCTTTGATACAGGCTCGTGAAATAGTGCAGTTCTGTGTATGTATGGATGTATGTATACACTGCACTNATCACTCTATGCATGACGTGTTTGGTTCTTCCCTGAATATGACGTATGACAAGCGTCTTATACTATCGTTAACATGAAAGTACCTTATTTGTTTGTTAAATAGAACTTTTACTTATATTTATCTATAAATAAACATAACATTATATTTATAATTAATTAAATAAGAGCTGAGAGAAAATTAATGTTGATAACGCCTGGTAAGTAATAGATATTATGCAATATATAAATACTCTGAGTGTGCTTTCCTTATGGTTGTAATTTTTCAGACTCTCTTAAGCTTTGTTCGCACGAGACGGAAGAATATCCTGGAAGTTGAACATAAGCAGGACTTCAGAAAAAGTGGACGTTAACATGAATTAACTATACAAAACTATTACTGCCCTTTATCTTAAGCATTTTTTTTTACCTTTGATACAGGCTCGTGAAATAGTGCAGTTCTGTGTATGTATGGATGTATGTATACACTGCACTGAGAAAAACGTTTCGTTGAATTAAAGAAAGTTAGTTTGTCGCAACCAAAATTAATCGTTTGTATAGGAGCATTGAAGTTTTTCGTTTTCGTAAACAAACTATTTCCTTGTTATTATTTGGTTGCCCTAAACAAAGATTTGGCCAGTGTTAGTCGAACAGTTTCGGTTAATACAATAAAAGTTTTAAGTCTGACAGAGATTCGAACCTAGATTGTTTGCGCCCGAACTCTAAGTCCTAGCAACTTCAGCTAAAGTGACTACACATAAATCTGCAATGGTTGGAATTTATATCTTTCAAATGCTGGACAAAAATCGCAATTAAATATTACAAGTTTTACAGATTTAAATTCTAGTTTCCCGTTGAACTTGTTTTATCAAAATGCTTATGCCATTATAAAACATCGATAAATAAATGCACTAAAACCCGCTGTTACTATCCTAACTGTAACAAAAAATGCAAATAAACTCTTGAGCTCTATTTTCGAATGAAAGCAATCAAATGAGTGTCCAAACAAGTTGATTCAATGAAATATTTTGTTTACATCGAATTTATTTGTGCCCAACACATACGATTTGTATATACAAAGGTTTATACTGTTAGGTGAACTGCCTTTCAAGTTATGTTTACTCAAAAATATTTTTTCTTTGTGTTACCAGTCGCGGCTCGTGGGTTTCAGCACTGGTAGGGCTGCGTAGTGATACAGAATTTTAATTATTGTAGGGAAGGGCGAGAAGGGGGGGGGGAGAGAGAGAGTCAACTAATAAACTCACAAAACAAAAATCATAAATATGTTATTGGATTTCATGATACTAAAACGAAAATGAAAAATTATTTTATGAGAACGCAGTTTTAATGAATGTTTTACGAAAATCTGAAAATTTTACAAATTTTGTTAATAATTTATATTGTCAAGTAAATACTTGGGCATAATCAACTGCATACAATTAAAATTTTTAAATCAAACTTTCCTATACCGTATATCAATATGTCCCTTAATATTTCCTTAAAGTATATGAAACTAAATTATAGACTATAATCGATTTATTAATGAAGGAATAAATATTGTAATATAATCCTCGAACATAAAATATATTTTTCCAACATTTCAAGTAATTTTTCAATTANCGAACATAAAATATATTTTTCCAACATTTCAAGTAATTTTTCAATTAATTACTTCAGTAACATTTTGGCAATATACTTATACAGATGGACCAACAAACAAAAATTTTCATTGCTATTGATCTAAACTAATGTTTGACAAGCACTCNCTTAAAGTATATGTAACTAAATTATAGACTATAATCGATTTATTAATGAAGGAATAAATATTGTAATATAATCCTTGAACATAAAATATATTTTTCCAACATTTTAAGTAATTTTTCAATTAATTACTTCAGTAACATTTTGGTAATATACTTATACAGATGGACCAACAAACAAAAATTTTCATTGCTATTGATCTAAACTAATGTTTGACAAGCACTCAATATTTAGTAAAGTTCAGATTTACATTTCTCTTAAATTTACATTAAGTACTTAGATTTCTTACCTAAATCGAAAATAAAAGACCTAATTTCTATTCACCGCTTCAGCATACAGGATTATTAATATACAATGGTGCATGGATAAATCAGCTTTACTTTTGCACCATTATTTATAAATATTCTTGTATTACATATTTTGTGTCTAACAATTTTTTTATTTATAAAAATTATTTTAACATGGTAATGACATTTTTCATTCCGTATTTTATGCAGAACAAATAAAATATTTTCATAATTTAATTTTGTATTTTTAAACCCCAGATGNATTTTTCATTCCGTATTTTATGCAGAACAAATAAAATATTTTCATAATTTAATTTTGTATTTTTAAACCCCAGATGTTTGCAACATTACAAAAAATCAAATTTTTTAAACAAGGTAAAAATAATTTTAACGTATCTTCTTGAAAACAAAAACAAGCATTTTTAAATCACATCCACGAAGTCATTTGTGCTTATCATACACGTCACAATTAAATTTTCTTTCTCTTATTTTCCTGCTGCGTACTTGATGAAAGCTGATTAATTTTTAAGTCAGGAATAGGACGTCCTTTGTTTTTCATTTCATTTTAATTCTCTAGTGATAAATGAGAAAAATAAATAGCTTGTAAACCCACCACATCTATTCTATCCACGATAATTTCAATTCAAATATAAAGAAAATAGCATGGCTACACATTTTTAAATGCTTCCATTCACACATGAAATAATCACCAGTTTTACACCAAAATTAAATATTTAGAGAATTAATCTCGCAGCCATGAATGCATACATTGCTGCCCTCAGGCATTGGAGGGGGGGGGGGCAAGGATATAGATAAAAGAACGAGCTTCTCAGCACACATGTGAAGATATATTATATTAAAACTTATATGTTTACATTAAATGAAACTTTTAGCAGGGTTTTTATGCCAAAATGTCTTTCTCGGCGATATACCAGTTATCACGTTTGGAGTGTCCCAAAAACCGCAAGTATACGTGACCATTACGTCGTTTCAGGACCTTATCTGCCAAATACACTTCTGGAAACTGCGTAGGCCAGATCTCTTCGGTGTAAAATCCGCCAATGATGGGTTCGCCGCGTAGGTACTCGAGGTAAAACATGCGTGGGTACGTGTGTCGTATACGCACCACCTTGTACAACTCTGCAGAGCAGTTCTGACGGAAGCATTTGTGGAAAACTCCCCATTATTTTTAAATCCGCACCAGGTCACCGATCGTGGCTTTAGGCTTGCGAAGTTCCCTCCTCTTCGGAATAGCATACACGGGCCGAACCAGGGAGTTGTTTTTCTCGCCTTCAAGCTTCATGCGAGTGGTAGAATGAACGGTAGATTTGTACATGCGAACGAGTTTTGGGAGTATATCCAACCACCTGTATTTTCCCTTCACCGTGAAATGTCTCTATTGTAAAAATTTGAGCGTCCTGTGAAAACGCTCGACGATGCTGGACTTGAGCCCAGAGTTTATAGAATGATGATTTATGCTTTACTCTTTCATCAGTGAACGAAAAGTTGCTTTAAAACATTCTTTACCATCGTCGTTGTGGAGATTTTTCGGTGTGCGTCCTTCGCGCAACACATCCGCCACGGCCTTCGGGACGTCGCGCGCATTCTTCGACCTGAGCGGCCTGGCCCAGGCACACTTGGAAAAAATATCGATTATGGTCACAATGTAGCGGTAACCTTTATTCACACGAGCNGCGGCCTGGCCCAGGCACACTTGGAAAAAATATCGATTATGGTCACAATGTAGCGGTAACCTTTATTCACACGAGCAACGTCTTGCATTTCAATCAGATGAGATTGGAAAGTATCGTCCAACCCTTCCATGACGTATTTTCTGCCTGAAAAATTTATCCTAGAGTGTTTGTGCAGATCGTGAGTAAATTGATACTTACTCATTTAGAAATATAGCCCGCCTCTACAAGTACTTTGAAAATGGAAAAGAATTCGTTCGTGTGAGGGCAGTTTCCTGCTGCCTGCGTGGCAATAAGAAGTTTTAACCTATATACTAACTCATTTGGATCATCCCAATACTGATAGTGGATTTTTTCTCCGCTGTCCAATTTCTGAGTCATACCCGAACCATCAATTTCACGTACCCCAGGAAATAGTCCAGCTATAATGAGAAATTTTTCGTGCGCAACGTCTATAAATCGATCTGATGCTTGGTTATTCTCGGCGTAATATGCGCGACTTTGTTTTAACAAAATGCTGTACTTGCGCAAATTCGCTAAATCCCTACATGACATTCACCTAGCACTTGCCAATCTGCAGTACATCTCTGGGAAAAAATTAAACTTCCTTAATTCCAAGGTTCCATTTTTCACCACTTTTCTGCAATCCATAAGTCTTGTCGGCAGTACAGTCAAANGCGGCCTGGCCCAGGCACACTTGGAAAAAATATCGATTATGGTCACAATGTAGCGGTAACCTTTATTCACACGAGAAAAGTCTTGCATTTCAATCAGATGAGATTGGAAAGTATCGTCCAACCCTTCCATGACGTATTTTCTGCCTGAAAAATTTATCCTAGTGTGTTTGTGCAGATCGTGAGTAAATTAATACTTACTCATTTAGAAATATAGCCCGCCTCTACAAGTACTTTAAAAATGGAAAAGAATTCGTTCGTGTGAGGGCAGTTTCCTGCTGCCTGCGTGGCAATAAGAAGTTTTAACCTATATACTAACTCATTTGGATCATCCCAATACTGATAGTGGATTTTTTCTCCGCTGTCCAATTTCTGAGTCATACCCGAACCATCAATTTCACGTACCCCAGGAAATAGTCCNGAGTCATACCCGAACCATCAATTTCACGTACCCCAGGAAATAGTCCCGCTATAATGATAAATTTTTCGTGCGCAACGTCTATATATCGATCTGATGCTTGGTTATTCTCGGCGTAATATGCGCGACTTTGTTTTAACAAAATGCTGTACTTGCGCAAATTCGCTAAATCCCTACATGACATTCACCTAGCACTTGCCAATCTGCAGTACATCTCTGGGAAAAAAATAAAACTTCCTTAATTCCAAGGTTCCATTTTTCACCACTTTTCTGCAATCCATAAGTCTTGTCGGCAGTACAGTCAAANAAACTTCCTTAATTCCAAGGTTCCATTTTTCACCACTTTTCTGCAATCCATAAGTCTTGTCGGCAGTACAGTCAAAGTAGGAAGAAATGTAATGAGATAGAAGAGTGCCCATATCGGACCCATTCTGTTCTCGTGCATGCAGCAAATCGATAAGGGGCAAATCGTCTTCCTCGATAGTGATGCTACCTTCCGATACCGGCAATTCCGGTTTTTTTTTCTGTTTACGTGTCGGCGTCGATTCTTCCACCTGGATTANATGCTACCTTCCGATACCGGCAATTCCGGTTTTTTTTTCTGTTTACGTGTCGGCGTCGATTCTTCCACCTGGATTAAACATTTGCTTTCAACACGGGCATCGTCCCTATCACCCGGTTTTTTTATTATTTCGTCTAGATGGAGGAAAAGTAGNAACATTTGCTTTCAACACGGGCATCGTCCCTATCACCCGGTTTTTTTATTATTTCGTCTAGATGGAGGAAAAGTAGGTTTGACAGCCTGCTCCCTTCGATTCTCGATGGCCATTCTGTTATTTTTCCCGAGTAAGTGTTTGGTCCGTATCACCTCGAACGCTCGCTGAAGCTCACTCACCAATTAGGTTCGGTTATCCATCGTTCACTGAGAGGAAAAGGCGTTTCGTATATGTATATATATCGACCTCGCCTTTTACAGGAAATCATTCGCNCCATCGTTCACTGAGAGGAAAAGGCGTTTCGTATATGTATATATATCGACCTCGCCTTTTACAGGAAATCATTCGCGATTTTCTGAAATTGCTTTTCCGATATTTTCGAGCTGTCCGACACACATATCCAATATCTTCTTGCTATGCCTCGCAACATCAGTTTTCGCTGCTAGTTTGCACATTAATACATTTTGTAGGTCCTTCAATTCTTCTCGTCTTTGCACGTTTGATACATTGATGACGTCGATTATCCGCGCTTCCTCGGTCGCTAAGCGTTTATCGACCGCCACCAAATCTTACAACCAATTTATTTGTACACTTTCCAATTTTCGACCAATAAGTGACAAGTCTTCTCTGCGTGCAGAAGTGAAGCGATTTTGCCTCTGTTCAAGGTCATCGAGATGATCGATGCCGCCAAATTTGTAAATGCTTCAATGACACATGATTACTTTCGTAGGATAAAATGATATAACCAACGCCTGGACGTGCCTTTATGTTGCGAGCAATCCTTTACGATTACCCCTATACCGAACATGTTTTTCTAGTACAAAGATAATATATCTTTGAATTCTGCAAATGTCATGTCTGTAATTACGTGATTGTCATAAATGTGGCGTAAATTAGTGTCGTCCATGCGGAACGAAACGAGGAAATTCACATTGTCGGGAAGCAGTTGTTTAGGTACATAGGAATGCATGCAAGCAGCATGGCACTGCCTATTCCCAATACAAGGATCTGCAAGCTAGGCACCAGGCAGACAAGATACTTTCACAGAAGGTCGAAGAAATAAGAAAGTCGGCAGCCACCGGTCTCGGAGAAAAAGTAGCCGTCTGGGGCGTATCCAACATCATGAATGCCAAGGTTAAACTAGGGATGGGTCTACGTGCCAGCAAAAGGCCATCGTAGTACCCTGTAAGGACCAAGGGGAAAGTGAAGAACAAGGTAGGAATGTTCCTGCTCGCACTGATACAAGCAATCGATGCTCTGGCCGGTATCGCCAGGGAAGTCACGAATATTGTAAGCGTCGTGAAGCGGGCCTCGAACCATCGAAAACGGGTAGAGGAAATCCACCGCCATAACAGAAAATTGGAAGCTATCGCCATGGGAAAGAACCCACCAGGAGCTCTACATTTGTCGCCCAAGAGGGAAGAGGAGGATCAATTGTTGGCGCCCGGGCGTGGTGATGAGAATTGTGGAGAGTGGTAGTGTGGAGGGGGGGGGATAACGAAGAGGGAAATCATAGTGAATCTGTCTAGATGCCCACTGACTAACGTGGAATTGGAAATGTTTGCGCGCAAATAGAAAATACCTAATTTTCGCGGAGTGTTTATGAGAGATGGTTTACCCCCTAAACCCAAGATACACGAATGTGCCATAAATAATATGGCCACGTCAGCCGGGCCCGGCATGCACTCGGTGGCATACGAAAAAAAGGGTTCACATGCCAACTATTATGATAGTTTTGGGAATTTGCATTATCCTCGCGAATTGCGCAAGTATTTGAAACATACCAAACTGACGTAGAATTACGAAATGGAACAGATGCCTAAGACGTCCANAAAATATATATATATATAATTCGCAGGGAATAAAAAATGTGTGTGAGCCATATCGATCTCATCAGTATGTCGATGTATATCATTCTGAATGGTCAAACGTCCATGTTGTGGGCCAGCTTTTACCCACCCTTAGAAATAGAGGGGAAATTGTGTGTGGGGCTAGTGGATTTTCAAACTGACAACTCCATATCCAACGTCGAGGAAAACATAAATTCCAGTTTTCGGTATTCGGTTATGGGGGCAGCGAAGGAAATCGTCATTCCCCCTGGGGCGTAGGAGCTGAAGAATATGGAATACTTCATATAGAAATCGCTGCCACATGACATTGCATTCGAACTGCACGGGAATCCAAATACCAAGAAGGCCGAAATGTTTTGCACCGCAAATGTAGATTTCACGGAACCGGACATGATCGGGCCCATGCTGGGGCTCGTAGCCAGTGTGTACGAAGCAGGAAAAAAACATTCATCGTCGAGTGCGGTCAACATCATTCTAGTTAACGTTACAGAATAAACTGTAATTTTGCAATTTGCAGTTACGTAAATGGTAAACTTTGCAGCACTATTCACGAGTTCGCCCCCACAGTAGGTTCCGGATATTAAATCGTAGAATGTCCAAAAACGCTTATTTACGTTCCGATCGTCGTAAAGAGCATCCACGAAGTAGCCGTTTCGATCATTGACCAAAAAGAAGGAACTGATACATTTTCGAAACGAAGAAATCATTTTCCGCCTGCACCTGAAATAATGGGACTAAATTTCGCTGGCCCTGTCCGCCGCAAANTTCGAAACGAAGAAATCATTTTCCGCCTGCACCTGAAATAATGGGACTAAATTTCGCTGGCCCTGTCCGCCGCAAAGCGAAATCACTTGGTCATAAAAACGTCATTCAGCACAGAAAAACCACGTTGCATTATACTGGAGCTTCAGATGAACAAACAGCATAGTATTAGAGCCGACAAGACAACGTTTGACCACTCCAAAGTGGAAAAAATAAAAAAAATTTCGATTAACGAATGCTACCTGTATCTCGACCTGAACACTACGTTCGTCCAANTTTCGATTAACGAATGCTACCTGTATCTCGACCTGAACACTACGTTCGTCCAAGAAGGTTTTACTTTGCCATACTTTATGTATTCGCAATTCCAATCATCGTATTACGGACACGAGGCGCATCCCATCCTCAGACCCGAAAATTTTTGAGACATGCCACCTTTGCCACATTCGATACATCTAGGAAGAACGAGCGCGTCCAAAATGGTATACTCGACTGCTGGATCGAAATATTCACCCAAGGAAAACGTGCCCGCCAATATCGCAGCCTATTGCTTGGTACTCCAAGACAGGATCGTTCAGTACGATTGTTTTTCCGGCCTGGTAAAAATTATCAGTTAATTGAGCACGTAAATACGCATGGAGGGGGGACTCACGTTTCAGTTGTAAAAATGTACTTGAACTTGCAATGTTTATGGAGCTAAGATGGCTTGTTGCTCAAGGAAATCTCAGTCACGGATTGTCATGGTGAGACTAGTGCCCGCAACTTCCAGCCTCCGTATCAATGGAAAATCTTATATGAAAAGCGCAAGAAAACATACTCCTAGTTGACCAAATACTATCATGGACTGTGCTGGGACGAAGGCAAGATTCCGTATCGTCAGGTGGGAAACGTACTGGGCGACTTGCTGATACAGTACCCATGAGGACCGATTTATGTGGCGGGGCCCTAACATAAAAAATGGCTGAGTAATCTTTGCATAAACGAATATGAAATAATCGACGTACAGGACGATCATGGGTGTCATTCCCGTCGTAAAATGAGGAAATAAACGGATCGGAGTTATTTTATGAGAGCTTCGAAAAACTCCCAGTTACTTTACGTGTGGCATACTCATTTCACGGAGGTAAAAACACTGTTATATATCGTAGCATAAACATTTTTTTTTGTATGCCAGCGAGCGTTCGAGAAGAGCTCTCAGACGTCATTTTGCTAGATGCAGAATCAGAAAAAATACAGTTATGTGCTAGTATAGATGCAAAATTATCTTCAAGAGTTGCTGCGAACACCTCGTGCAAGTTCTATCCGTAATCTTAGGCTGTGTTAAATATCAAGATACTTGATCACGTTACAGTCACGTGTATAGATAACGTTATTCCACAATGTGAAAAAAATTATGTAAACAAATCGAACCCGAAAATTAATTAGTAGCCCTGTCTAGCCCGAGTCCCCGTGGGAGCAGGATAACGCCATTTCATCCGGAAATCCTGTACGTCTAGTCATATCTGGACGATTCTAAAATCACCTATTCGTTCTGGTATTCTTAGTCACAACACACATATGAAGAAAAACTTGTTGGATGGGACGACTGGTTATATTCAGTGACTCCGGGTGATTGCGAGCCTACTCAAGAGTTTATAACTTGCTGTACTCCTGGGAATTGCGTGGTTTATCACATGAAACCGTATACGATTCTTCCAGCAATCGTGGACCAGGTTCTGGAATTTGCAGCAACTTAGAGACAAGGCAAGGTCAACCTTCCTCCTACGAGCACTGAAATTCACGTCTCTGACTGCTCCACCCAGGTCTACGTACGTCGGCATAATAATACCAGCGAGGCTTCGATTTAAAACAGTCCCAACTAAACGTCGAAGGTCGTGTCGTAGCAACCGTTTTGACACCATGATAAATAAAAAATTCTGGGGAACCTGCATCGAACTGTGAAGCGTGCCCATGCAAACCTCCACGTGTGACGTCACCTCCTGCCGCTTACATGGGTTCGTCCACGACCGACTTTAACTTGGATGAAGACACTTGAAACATTCCCATTTCACTGCTTCGGATCGAACGTCAAAGGCTGCTAATAATGTTTTATGAACATGTTTTGGTTTGCACATTAAATTTTCAAGACTCGAATTTTACGTCCATTTGTGATTTTTTAATTTGTGTAAATAACGCATACATGTATAAAAATAAACTATCTGTGTATGTTATTTAAAAACTTTCCTTTTTAAATATAACGTTCAAATATTTGCTAAATAAATACTGTGTGGAGAAAAGAAATATTGGTGAAAATTATATTTAAAGTATTGGCTCGCGGGAGCATGCAGCACTGAAGGAGCAAGGGGACCTCTTGCCACGTATGTATACGGGCTTCAGCGGGCGAAGAAAAAATAAAAATCTTGCGCGGAGTAATTCTACACGTCCTATTGGACGTATCCTGTCACACGCGCGCCGCAAGCTGATCAAAATATTGCTATGCTGGGTTCAATACGAGTTTCCTGGCGGCTAGTTGCGTTTCCGATCTCATGTTTGTCGCGTGACAGTTTTGAGGATTACAGCACGCCTTTGGCTCACTTCCCTCACCCCCTTANCTTGATTACCTGTTCTCCCGGATCGAAATCAAAGCTGATGGCCAGCGCAGTTTCGCTGGTATCCTCTCCAAGCCGATCCTGGGAGCTGCAACGTATCTCTTACGGCGGGGAATAACTGAATAACTCCCTCTCCATTTATTAGCCTTTGACCCCCACCCCTACTCGACCCAATACTTTGTTATTGGTCATTTAAAGAATTTAGTTAATAAAATATTAATACTTTAATGATGCATATATACATTGAAAGCTAAAATAATATTGCCTACCTAGCAACACGCGAACAAACGTTCAGTCAAAGGCTGAATTCCATCCCCTTCAAAAACAGAAAAGGTAGGCTGACGCTCACAGGGAACAAGCACCCACACAACAACAAAGGGACAAATCACAACAATACAGGAGAAGGTACAAAACACCACAACAGAAAATAAGGCCATGTTAGCAGAAATGCACNAAACACCACAACAGAAAATAAGGCCATGTTAGCAGAAATGCACGAACTGGCCGCTTTCTGTGAGAAACACACTTCTTTAACCTTAATTGACTACTTTAGGCCCATAACTACACATGCGAAAGCCATGACAACACTACAGGAGATGCAGATGCTGCCTCTTACAGCACTCGCCACTTTACCTAATTAAACAATTAAATTGTTTAAGACAATACTAATTCATACTTAATAATTAAAATTGAAATAAAGACTATAATAAACAGAAAATAATTAATAATAAGCAGGTCCCCAGAATTTTTATGCATCTAGGTGTCAACAAGGTGGCTGTGGCCCAACTTTCGACGTTAAGTTGGGGCCGTTTAAATCGAAGCCTTGGTAGTATTATTTTGCCGACGTACAGAGACCTGGATGGAGCAGTCAGGGGCATGAATTTCGGTGGTCGTAGGAGGGGGGTCGACCTTGCCTCGTCTTGAAGTTGCTGCAAATTCTAACAAAATTGAACTTTTCTGTTCGAAGGCGTACAGTCTAGTGTTGTTACGAATATTCGCATTCGCATTCGCAAATATTCCCATGTTTTTTTATATTTGCATTCGCAATCACAAAAAATTATGCGATTTATAATATTTTTATTTAGGTATTTATACTTTAACAAAAAAGTTTTAATTGGCGAACACTTTTGATGTTACTCATTAGGTACATACAGACGCTTTTAATAATATTTTATTCTTATTTATCTAAGCAAAAATAAATTTTAGGTAGGTATTTACCAAAACTTGCAAACTAAAGTATCAATTGTATGAAAATTAAAATAAATTTCAAACTCCTTAAACACAATACAATGGAGCTAAATATGTTACCACATTTTTAATGAAACTAATCCACTTTAAATGAGATTTTTTGTGAGAACACAAATACAACTTGATGGCTATCTAAATAATATTAAATATACTAGNATCCACTTTAAATGAGATTTTTTGTGAGAACACAAATACAACTTGATGGCTATCTAAATAATATTAAATATACTATAGATTTCTGTATCAAATAATATTATACATTAAACCTTGAACTTATAAATGAAATTAACATAATTTTTTAAAAATGAAACGAAAATCTTTTTTTTTTTTAATAAAAACAAAAAAAATTTCTCCTTTAAATTAACATGTTAATTTTAAGTTTGGTTCTAATTATATTATTTTTAACACAACCATTTAACATTTCTTCTTTAATTAAAAATAATAATAGATAAACTATANTTTAATTAAAAATAATAATAGATAAACTAGAAAAATATAATAGTAGTTAAGTTACAATTTAATTACCAAATATATTCAAGTAAGTTATAAGTTTCATAAAACACATAGTATTTAAATTGCAGAAGAGGAATATTGAATTTCAAAAATAAAAGTTTTGATGCCTTTTCTCCTTACAGCCTATTTCGGTGGGGTGTGATAAGAAGACCTGCCGTACTAAAACCTCTTTCTCTAGGTACACTGGTGGGTGGTGTTACTAAATATTGCCAAGCTATAGGAGAGAGAATATAATACTTCTTATTATTCACCTTCCACCATGTAAGTGGGTCTACATTATTTTCCCCACGTTTATCTATTAAATATACATTGATGGTTTTTTAAATAAATACTTCTATAGGGTTTGGACTTTCATTTTCTCCTTATTCTTCACTTTTAATGGAATCCAACAGCAATTTCATGGTGTCTCTTGAAGAGGTAGATTTTCCTGATAGGCAGGCACTGGATCCAGAGGTTTCAATCCCATGATTAGTCATTCTGGCACGCTTAGGATTTGAACAAGAAGATGGGCTTAATTCATCGTTTCCAATGGATTCTAAAATAGTTTTCACAACTCGATCTTTGGTTCAAGAATTTTTGAAAAATTTCACTTTGTATCTCGGGTCAATGAAATAAGCCGTAGCAAACAATACGTCATTTTCCAAATGAGAAAATCTGCGACTTAATTCTTGTTTTAGAACAAGAATCGTGTTTCCGATGCATTCGTCAGTCACATCAAATTCACCAATTACCTTTTCCAAGGTGGCCAATAATGGAATGACTGAAGATATGGAAATATTGGCTGCAAGTAATTCTTTTGTAATTTCTTCAAAAGGCCTGAGCAAAGTAATCAGTTTTTCCACAATTATCCACCTTTGGGAAGTAACTTATAAAATTTTGTTATTTGTGGAAGCGTAAGGACACAACAAATCTTTGTTTTTCAAAATGCGCTCCAACATATAAAAGTTGCTATTCCATCTTGTAACACACTCTTGTTTAATCTTAAGATTTGGTTGATTGAGCCTTTCTTGTAAAGCTGCAAGTTCATCTGTTGCAATATTTGAGTGGTAAAAATGAGTTGCCATCTTTTTACATTTTGCAATCACTGCAATAACGAAATCTTGTGCCTTAAGCCCCTCATTGACAACTAGTTGAATTTGGTGTGATGAACAATCAATGTCTTTAATGAATAACAAGTAAATACCTTTTTTCATGTTAGTACCACCATCCCTAATAATGCGATGCACTTTTTCATTGGGTATTTCCCATGATGACAACATGGTTTCAAGTTTTATAGCTATATTTTCCCCAGTATGTTGGCCATAGTAAAATAACTCTGCTTTTAACACAATCATTTTTCTTTCAAATTCTTTTGTTACGCTGTGACATGTAAAACTCAGCAACGATACTNTTTAACACAATCATTTTTCTTTCAAATTCTTTTGTTACGCTGTGACATGTAAAACTCAGCAACGATACTCCTGAAAAAGAATCAGACCAGATATCAGTGTACACGCCATTTTTTCAAATGATTTGATTAATTCCAAAACTTTATCTTTTATCTAACCGTAGAAATTCTCGCATATAAACGAAGTCAATTGTTGTCGAGTTTTTAAATTATACGACGGACATAGGTGGTTCATCAATTNAAATTCTCGCATATAAACGAAGTCAATTGTTGTCGAGTTTTTAAATTATACGACGGACATAGGTGGTTCATCAATCTGACAAATCCAACGCATTCTACAAAATTAAAGGGTAAGTCCTCCAGAGCAATCATTTTGCTTATTAAATTGTCAATTTCCACAGACTTGGCGTTGTTATTATCCCACTTTTTAGTTCTTTCGACGCAATCAGTCAAAGACATTTGCTTTAGGTCAGTTTTAGTACATTGTCGCGAAGAGGACGCCAAACATTTGTTGTAGAAGCATTCCGATTCTAATTTTCCCGTTTTTTAAATTCATTATACTGATTTTTATGCATACCTTCCAGCTGATTTCTCATAGCACTAGTTGATCTTCCTTTGCGCGAGTATTGTTTGTTACATATTTTCTAATTCACATTTTTAGAATCACATATTTTAAAATAAGTTCAATCTTCGCTAATATATGACTTTCCCATGTTGAAATATCACTTATCACTTTATAACAATTTAACAATGGTTTTTATAGAAATTCAACAAATAAATGTAAGTAACCTCAAAACCAATATTTACGAAAAAAAAACTATTAGCAGGTAACTTCATTTAATGAGCGAGCAATCACGGTTTGTTTTCTTGGTACAGTATCGTCTACTTTCGGTTTAAACATGGCCGGTCCTAAACGTGCTGTCAAAATGTGAGTTCGTGGGCGTATACTTTGGGCGCCATATTGAAAAAGTCAATATTGGCATTCGCACATGATTCGCATTCGCGAATATTGGAGATGAATATTCACATGCGCACTCGCATTCGCGAATGTGGGAAATCGAACGTTCGTAACAACACTAGGTACGACACCTGACGAAGGGGTGGCTCGCTGTGGAGGGAATATGCAGAGCATTATAGAAGGGGATGGGCACTCTCTCATAAGCTTTAGTTTGGGTGTCGATGTGCCATAGTTGTANAGTCAATATTGGCATTCGCACATGATTCGCATTCGCGAATATTGGAGATGAATATTCACATGCGCACTCGCATTCGCGAATGTGGGAAATCGAACGTTCGTAACAACACTAGGTACGACACCTGACGAAGGGGTGGCTCGCTGTGGAGGGAATATGCAGAGCATTATAGAAGGGGATGGGCACTCTCTCATAAGCTTTAGTTTGGGTGTCGATGTGCCATAGTTGTATTGGTACTGAAGACTCCATGCTGTGGCTACTTTAAGGAAACTAGCAGCTATCTTCGTAATGTCATCGATTGAATTCTGGTCAAAAAGTAACGAGGCTGTCCTAACTAATGCGGGGGAATTATTCGAAAAGGTGCTTCTGCATATATCGCCTCAAGGCGATGCGAAGCTGCACCATCGGGGATCATTATAGAATCCAGCTCTGCACCTATAGCAACAGTCGGCATCGCGACGGAGACGCCCTTCGAGACCACCCAGACGACACCCTTTCGGAGTACCCCGACGCCGCCCTTCAGTATTCCCAGGCGCCGCCATTTCGCGGCTTCCAGACGGGTGAGTTGGCTTCATACGACAACATAACTGAAGGTTCCCTGCTGCTGGAAGCTGGCAACGTACCGCAGCTGGAAATGGATCTCCCGAAATGACTATTTTACATTTGCAAACAACGGTAACTCTTTTTTCCAACGATGTAACGGACTCATCCATGTCAGTACAGTACTCTCGGGTCTCTGATATTGCTTACACAAAAGCTGAAACATGCCTTTGCTGCGAAGGCATGTGGTCGCCGCTGCCTCTCGATGCTAACCCTCACTCCCATCGGCCTGACGGGGATGAGATTCATCAGTGTTTAAATATCTTTGAAAACATTTAATGCGCGTTGCGTAACGATGTTGCTGATTTACACCTCGAGCTCTCTACCCGCGTGCGTGTTCTTAATGACACATTTTTTGCTCCTATACTTGAGAACCAAGCATTGTTACTTAAATGTTCCGTGTTATATTTATGTATGGTTTTTTAATTTAATACCGCGAAATTTTATTTAGCTTTTAACTGTGTGTGTTCAGAAATTTATTTTTTCTCCATGTTAAAAATGTAAATATTTTTCCCCTCTCTCTTCAATATAATTATTGATTGCACTTGCTTTAACCCTAGAGAATGGACAAGTACGCGCAATAATTTTTTCTCTCTTTTAAATATGTTTATTGATTTTACTTTTCCTTGGAGAAGGGTCAATCAAGTACTTGAAATATTTTTTTTTCTCTCTCTCTTGAATATGATGATTTTGCTTGCTTTTCCCTTGTAGAATGGACAAGTTTGTGTAATATTTCATTACAGTGGCTCCTATTACATAATACCTATGCTTTATTAATTTACCTACGAAATAAAAATTTTTACTCTAAAATTTGCTGCACAGAGTTAGATTTTTTTTGTTTTAATATTACAAAAAATAGCTTTTGAGAAATATGTAGCAAATAACCATTAATAAAGGAGTATTTAATTTTAAAAATGTGCAGGGCACAATTGTACCGCCACTAACCTACATTAACTACCTCTTGATAGTGCGAAGACGTAAGGGGAGTACACTGACGGAGGAAATGTGATCGCGGGACGAGCTTCATTTTGACATGTCGCATATATACACACATTTATCCTCTGTATCGCTTGCATGTAGCAGTAATCAAAACAATTACGTAATTTTAAAATGATTTCAATACGAACCAAGATATAACACACATAATTGCAACAAAATGATTTATTTTGCATCATAATACCAAAAAAAACCTTGTAATAAAATGCAATTCAATATATAAATACATTGGATTTACACATCAAATGGAAGATGATATTTTGCTATATATATATATAATTTACAAAACACGTGGAAGAAAATATTTTACATGATAAAGATATTAACTTAAAAAATGCAAAAGATCGGTAAATTACAAAAAAATATGATTTAATGAAACACATCGATATTTATTTGTACATAAAAAAGATTTTTTTACACAAATCTAAAAAACATACTTTTTTTATCAAAACTTTTAATCACTCACGTCCATACTTTTTTGCACGGTAGAACGTGTGTGTTTCGTCAAATAAAAAAATTACTAAGGGAATGAGAGGTTTTCATCACCTGGGTTTTTCTAAAGAGAGAGCACAGTTCATATGCACACGCAAACACCAGCACCTCTGTCCATGGTTCCGGTGGCGTAGTAACCTCCACACTGTGCCAATCGCCATCACAACGTTCAGAGCATACTTTAAAAAGTTTATAATCGTTAAAGTTATAATTAAATTCGTAATTTTCCTTGTCGTACTTGCTTGATCATCGTTCTCCCACTATTTCTCTTTTCATATTTCCGATGTTTGTGGGATATTTTGTTTGTGGATGGCACAAATTAACTGCACATTCGTCACTGTCACAATCGTCCACTGATAATTNTTTGTGGGATATTTTGTTTGTGGATGGCACAAATTAACTGCACATTCGTCACTGTCACAATCGTCCACTGATAATTCAAGAGTCTTGCCATCGAAGACGCTTCTTTCAACGAGGAAATGAACATTTTCGTCACACCGCTCCACAGTTACGGTAACAGTCGGCTGGTCCGTGTAGGTTACGCCGTGCAGTACAGGATATGTACTTGCATTTTTTTTTATCGGGAATGAAATTATCACCAGGATGCGCTCCACCGTTGTGAGAAGACTCAGTGGAAGGTCTCAGCCTCGAGCCTATGTGCACTTCGCATGCAAAAGTTGTGCAGGTGGATGCCCAGTCCGGGAAACGTTGCCTTTTCACAACATGGTCATGTTCATCAAATTTCTTATGCCATTTGCACATATTATTATTTTTACTTTTTCGGAAACGTTCGTACACGACAGTTTTGTACATTGTTGCCTTGTATATGTGGACATCACGATTTTGTTTTACCAACTCCTCCAGCGAACAAGGAAGCGTAGAGTTAGGGAATAAATTATAAACGTGACAGTTTTTATACGCGCACGTTAATGTGTCCGCTCATAACAGCCTTCGAAATCGTCGTAGCAGCATAGCCAGTGAATTCTACCGACACAAAATTGAATTTGCAGGATGCCTAGAGCATCTCGAAAAATACGCATCTGTACCCGCAATTCAGTTCACAGTACTAGCTCATATCTTCTGACCAGAATTGAGAAAATTCGGCGACGGACACCTCAATTTCTTGTTCGATTTCAATGTATTTGAAGTCGGATCTGATGGGGCTCTCTGCAAAGCTCGAAGAGAATAAGCTGTAGGACGTTCTGGCTGATGGAGGCTGGTAAGGTTTACCTGATGGTTGCGGATTCGTGCTAGTAGACAGCATTGACGAAGTTGCTCCTTGTGCCAATGTGTTGCGGATAAGCTAAAGAATATTATTTCATTTTTCTTCTGCGTTGCGGTTGATGTTATTTTATTCTTCACTTGACAACATGGCTGTCGTAAATTTAACAGGGGTTTGAAACCCTACAAGTTTCGAAATGGTCACTGGGCTTCCCTCTTGAAATAGCGAAAAAGGAACGACTGCGAGGAAAATGACTATTTTCCCGAGGGGACTCAGGGTGCGTCTTATAAAGAGTTTATAAGGGGGGGGGCGGGGAAATAGTCAACCCTCACAATTAAAGTAGGCCACCGATTGGTTGGAACGAAGATTTCCGATAGCACCCGAATAATAAGCAAATGAGAAACATTGGCGCAGCAATTATATATATTGGAAGGGGTTGGCATTTAGCCAATGAAGGAAATTTTCTCAAAACGCCCGAGTAATAAGCCAATGAGAAACATTGGCGGAGTAATGAAATATATTGGAAGGGGTTGGCCATTAGCCAATGAGAATCAGGGGTGGGGCAATTGTTTAATTAAATATTGGAAGGAGGGAGTGGAGGGGGTCAGTCGTCTGCTGGGTCCGGTGCTGGGGGTAGCACTAGCAATGCAAACAAATGTCAAACGAAAAAAACCAAGATGACGGTCGAACGAAGGTTATAGACAAACTCCAGTAATGTATAAATAAATGACGAACAAGAAAACACAATATGGCGGATGGTAGCTGTGACGCTTACCAAGATGGGGGACTGCACATACCAATATGGCGGAAATGCCGATACCAAGATGGCGGATTGCACCAACCAAAACNTACCAAGATGGGGGACTGCACATACCAATATGGCGGAAATGCCGATACCAAGATGGCGGATTGCACCAACCAAAACGGCTGACAGCTGCACATACCAAGATAGCAGACTATTGCATCTACCAAGATGGTGGACAGCTACACCTACCAAGATGGCGAATGACACCAACCAAAAAAGCGGATTGAGTATTTGGGACGAGAGTTAAAGGGGAACCCCCGAAAAAGCCAGTTTTTAAAAATAAGTATTTGAAATGCATTTTGTTATAATTTCAAAATTAATTTTAAATACCCTTTTAATNAAGCCAGTTTTTAAAAATAAGTATTTGAAATGCATTTTGTTATAATTTCAAAATTAATTTTAAATACCCTTTTAATATACCCCCATCGGGGGTTACTTAAGCCGCCGTGGTAACTTAAGCCATTTTGTTAGGGAAATTTTGACTGCAGATATTGGCAACACTGTTTTCAGATTGTTTGTGTGTGTTCGTGCCTCATGGTTGATATTTTTATGAAGGTTAACTTTATCATTTATTTATACCTTGCATAACTTTAGTCATAAATGTTATATTTTTAAGTTGAATTTAATATAAAAATTCTCCAACATAACCTTAAACAATACTTTTATTGTTGTCTCACTACATATATTTTATTTCCATTGTGTATTTTTTAATTAAAGCTTAAATTCACGGCTGTTTCGTGTGTGGGGTAACAAAGGCCACCAAAAACTAGTGGCTTTTGTCACCCGTACTCGTTTGTCATATCGTACTATATGAAATTGTAAATATATAACAAGTCTTTCTTCTCTTTTTCACTAGAAAAGATGCCTCGAAAGTACCAAAGGCATACTGGAGCTCGAAATTTTCAAGATTACACAGATCACTTAAAACCGATTAATGCTAAGTGTTACATTCTTACATATGTTTGTCAGTGTTAACGGAGATATTAAACGTTTGTAATCTCTGATCTATGTTTGGAAACAACCAGACATGTTATGGAGTGATAATTCAAATTTTTTATTTAGAAAAGGGAGATGACACAGACTATAAAGTCAATTCACGTTTTCTTCCAACTTTTCTCGCTGTGTTGTATAAATTAAACTCTAGAATTGTTAAATTTTTAGTTTTATCACTACCATTACCATCAATAAAAGTCTTGAAAACTATTATTACGTTTATTTGAGCCCTGTGTATGGCTTTTGTTAACCCATCAATAACCATCCTAAGTTGAATATTGGTTTCTTACCAATGGCCTAAGTTACCCCCTCTACTGAGGTAACTTAAGCCACCATGTTTAAATTTTTTTAAATTTTAACATGTATGTTTTTGAAAACTTTCCAGTATGCAAACATAAAAAGTAACTACATACCCAAGATTTAAGCTAATTAGTTAATCTCTAAAGTAAATAGTCTTGAATTGGCGGATGTTTTAAATTGAAAAAGTGGCTTAAGGGGGAAGTACCCTTGCCTTTTAGATTTACTTATTTTCCACCATAACTAAATTTTCGGAGACAATATAGAAAAACCAAGCTTGTCAAGGTATAGGAAATATTTTAACAATTATTTCGAAGTCCCACTTATTTTCCTTACACGATTAGTTTCACATCTGTAACCGTAAGCAAACATTACCTAATTATTGAATAATTTCAATCCCACATGGGAAAATACAGGTATAATTGAAACCCCACAAATTAAAAATATTCTTTAAGTAGTCCTCTATGTAATGTCTAGCTTTGATTTTTTATTTCTGGTCATACATTTTCATTACGAAGATTTCTAAGAAAATTCGAAGATAGGGTGGGTACTACCCCCTTAAGTAACCCCCGATGTCGGTAATTTTTTATAAAGTTTTTAGATTTGTTTAGATTTATTTATTTTTGGGTTAAAAGTCAAGCTCAAGGTCCCATGGAACTAAGATGGCGGCCTTCGGCGTCTACCTCCTACGCCAGACGCCGATGACCCAGACTCATCTTAATCATTCTTCTGAAGATATACTTATTGGTCGTAAAATAAGAAAACTGTTCCATGGTGAATAATTTGAAACAACAATGAGTACAGTTCAAAGAAAAGTATAGATTGGACTTCAGAATGTTATCTTTGATATTGCAAAGATCCTCGTTATGAAATAATAGTGAAGGGCATATTAATGAAATTCAGAGAGCTTAATTTGAACATTAAATTAGAATTACACTTTTTACAATCTCGTCTTCACAATTTCCCTGATACTTTTGGCACTGTCAGTGAGTAACAAGGGTTGAGGTTACATTAGGATATGAAGGAATTATAAATAATATACGAAGAAAAGTGTAGTATGAGAAATATGGTAGACTATTGCTGGAAATCAATATTTGTCGAAAATTCTTACGTGACGAACGGAAACTGATACCGTTTTTTTTTTAACTTAGATGTTGAAATTTAAACAATTCACAAAAAATAAATTTCAAAGATCGGTGATGTTATACACTAATAATAATTATCGAGAAAATATTTATGAAAGCCATATTTATTATAATCTAATCTTTGAAATTCTTAGAGTATCTAATGAAATTCTGGTGAATTATTATATTTAGTTAAATTGACCCAAAAAAATTTCAAGTGGATGTAAAGTGTCATATTTTCTTAATTACTCAATAGAAGAACCTCTAAATTATGTTAATTTATATATTTTAAAGTAGAAGAGGATGAGTTTACTTAGACAGTTGAAGTCATTCGAAAAATGCATAATACATATTAAAACATGCTCTTTTTTAGTAATCCACGGTTATAGATGTAATCAACAGTTATACACGATATACAAATAACCAATAGATTTCCTCTGCCGTTATGGCAAATTAAATACACGAACATGACTTAACACCACCCAAGGATAGTAACTAAGTTGTTTTAAATTTTATATTTATTCTTTTAATCAGAATCTATTTTTGTATTTAAGAAAACCATTGTTTATATGAAGTTTAAAAAGTGGTTACGTTTGAACATGTATTGAGAAACAGAAAATGATTCTAACAATTATCAAATAATTCGTTAATAGGAACAAACACAAACTTTGTCAAAAATGCCACCAATAAAAAGTTGCTCTCCTTAATGCACATAAAAGTAAAATCAGCACTAGAAACTAAAAAATGATTTATTAGGAACTTATATACAACATAAAGCATCTCACAGTTCGACGCACGAATAAAGTAATTGGGCCCATGAGAATATTAATAAAATTTCACTTATGGCAGAATAATATAAATTGAGAAGAAAAGTGGAGCATAGACGTGGTTGTCTGATGGGCTCGATTTATTACGATTATCCTATATGCATGTACGTTCATGTGTAGGTCAGCTGGAACATGGGTATGCATGTGTGTGTGCTTACTATACATGTTTTTCGACATGCATACAAGTGCTTACTATTAAATATTATTTTGCATGCATGCCAATGTGTTTTATATACTTAAATCTTTCCAATAACTGAATCATGTTGTAACAGGGCTTTATTGAAATATGGAAGAAAATTATATCATACATTATTAACTAATAAAAACTATTCATTTATATAGCAATCCAAGTACATCTAAAAAACTAATTTACTCTCATAAACGGAATAATGTACTAACTTTACAGTGCACGGCATTGATATTAATCAATCTCTCTAACATACATACGTTAAGTAATATGGGAATAAACTCAATTACTCAGACTTATGATTATTCACCCGGTATCTTGTAACGAGGCAATTTTCCATCCTTTTGTATGCGGACGTGTTTGATTTACGTTATTTAATACAACCAAAATAACGTCAAGTTAATTTATTCATCAAAAATTTATATAATGTTTCCATTTGCAAACATTTTACATATTTTTAAAATATAATTTAATTAACAAACCAATTAATGATAAGGGTTACATTCTTACATGTGTTTGTATGCTGTTTAGTACTTATACAGTAATATCATGGTAATCCTGAATTTCGTTTAATTTTTTTCTACTAGAAATGCATACTTTTATTATTAAATAATATCAGATTTATTGTAAAGTCGTTTGTTTTCCGTGAAAACTGTAACAATATTTAATACATTCTGTTTCTAATCAATGTAAGATGTATAATTTAATAATGCTCACCTTGCGAGGTGTGTTAGCTTATAACATACACATTGTGTTAGTCTTCATGTATGTATATTTACAGATAGGCCTATGTGAGTATTGCATATACCAATAACGTAAAACTCGTGTGCCTGCGACCTAGCGAGTTAATGTGTACACTTAGATATATACATACACATGTATCAAACGACATATATTCGGCTATTAAGTGTTTAAGTATTTTAATATTTAAATAATTAGTCCTATAGTTGAAAAGTCATGTGTTCTAATCCACATAAAAACCTCTATCTCTGTTTACTTAAGAAGCATTTTTTTTTTAAATTTACCTTATGTTGGAAACATAAACACATAATTAATAGTAACTAATATTTTCTCTACAAACTGTTAATTACTTAAAATGATTAAATTCGACAAATACATTTACCTTAAGTACAAGCATTTTCTACTTAAGTGATTTTATAATAAAGCAGCAAATAGTCCGTCTAAAATGTATTCAAACCTTAAATTACTACGTTACATAATGTGCATTTTTATACACAAAGCCAAGATTTTTGAAATTGACTATAGATTAATAGAGCCGCGTAACTAAGAAAATCTCACTCAAAAACCTCACAATCTCACATACTGTTATTTTTAGATGTATAACCCCTTAGAAGTAGTGATGGGCACAATCAAACAAAACATTTCCAGATATTCGATAACTCTTTACAATCGATGATTCCAAATGATTTTAAATTTCTGTCGGAAAAATCTCTCGCTAAGGTAGAGCCGCAGCGGACAGCCCAGAAGGACGAAAGCGAAGTTTGTTGTTATGCTTTATTAGGACGGCAGTTTTAAAGTCGAATTTTTATGTCCTTGTTACAAAGAATGAAACACATGCAATAAATACACTTGGCCGTTTGTTTGCTTAGATATGAATTTTGAATCTTAACGAGCATCTCGAGCAAAACAGAAAGATCACTACCAGTAAGAACAAAATTTATCAAACTTTCGACGCCACAAAAATTTACATTATTACTTAAAGTGGTTGTGTGAGATTTGGGCGGTGCTTACAACCGATAAGGATAGCTAGGGTTGAAGATAGAGAAGTAGGATATTGCATAAGTGCGGGAAATTAGGAACACTCCAATAAACCCACCGACCGACGGCAAAGTTGCATTTCCACATCCGAATATTCGGGTCAGTCACGCCGGGGATCGAACTCTGTTCTTCGTGATATGAAGCAAGCGTACATAGAAAACAGTTTTGCTCTAACAACTATAACAAAGAAAAATTTGGTTTTGTTTTAAGAATAGCAATTTTATGAAAGCACCTTTCCTGTGTCAACATGGTCCTGTAGTATATGTTTTATTTTGTAGACAGATTTTGTAAATATGTAAGAATTACAAAGACAAAAACATCAGCACGCAACTCTCACAATACAAAAATGAACTGTCTAATGGACGGAAATTAGTAAAATTTTAATTTTAATGTTATTAATCATGTGTTCAAATATTTCTTATTTTTTTATGTACACTTTAAAGAATTGGTTAGGGAAAAATCATAAGGGTTATTTATAATTGTACCAACGAATTGTGATAGAAATATTAATTGAATAACTGAAGATTTGAATCGAAAGAAATGTATTTCGAGAAGCGCTAACACGTAGCGAGAAAAATATTGACAGGTCTGCCTTATGTAATATTAACAATGGAAAATTTAAATAGATAGCAAACCTTGTGACACTTCCCAGAAAATTTGTAAAACTAAAATGAATAAATCTCGTTTATTTTATTATTCTGAAGCTAGAACACTCGAATTCGTTTCAAAGGCGTTTGATAAAGTTTATTTTGTTAAAAATTATTTTTTAATCATCTAAATAACTTGGTTTAATTTCAAAGTACATTTGGTTTTCGAAAGTGCTAGCAGAGTATACAGACATGTGTTATATATTTTTCCCTTCAGCAAATATGCCTTATTTTATGCGGCTGATTTCCCGTAAGAGAAATAATTATAACTTGCGTTTGTGCTTTAAGTATATATTTCCATGATTTGATTGGAAAAAGTGCGTAGACCCAAGTTACTGAGAGGTTTCACTCGAATTAATAATTCGATAACTTTACAAAGCTATCGAAATTTCATTCGATTGTCAAAAGATCTAGATTGTTCCCATCACTAATTAGAAGAATTACTGAATGTTTTATGAGAATGTATTTACTATTTTTTTTCATTTTAATCATGACAAGAAAATGTAAACATATATTTGGAGTTAAGGAAAGAATAAAAAACTTAGTTTTAAAATGAATAATTAAAATATATTTAAGTAGCCTATTGGCATATTATAAACGTAGACAANTCATTTTAATCATGACAAGAAAATGTAAACATATATTTGGAGTTAAGGAATGAATAAAAAACTTAGTTTTAAAATGAATAATTAAAATATATTTAAGTAGCCTATTGGCATATTATAAACGTAGACAACAAGATCGCGTACAACGTAAAAATAAATGTCAATAAATGTGGTTTTACCAGCTAAGAAACCGTAGCAAAAAGCAATTTTTCTTAAATGCTATGAACAAAATACAATTTTTAAGAAACAACTATTTAGTATTCCAGAAAACAAATTGTATAAAATAATACCAATAAAAAGAAGCCAATACGATGTCTAAAAAAGTATATATGGTTTTAAAATTTGAAAAAGACATTTTATTATTTTATTTTAACACTCCTTTAAAGATTATCGGGATTTTTTTGACAAATTTTGTTATGAGGCTAAAGATTGTAAGTAACGCATGATTACAGCGTAACATGCTATACATGTGTAAAACACTGCATTGAAAGAAATCAAGCACGATACCCAGTAAAATAGTGATTTTACCGATAACTCACCTAAGCTACTATAGTGAAATATTTTGGTAGTTAATTTTTTGGAATGGGAGATCCAAAGATAAGCCCTAAAATGTTCACATCATAAAGTAAAGGTTTATACTGTGGTAATACGTAGCAAAATATTAACTTAACAGAATGTTATTTGCAGTAACTTATTCATTAAATATTAAAAAACGCAACATTTTACATATAAAATAATACTAATAATATGATTATAATTTGAGAAAGTTTCTTTGTTCAGTAACGCTCATATCATGCAAAGAAAAACTGAAAATTAACATGCACTTTAAAATGTATTTGTTTTTTTTTTTTTTTGCCTACCAACACACGAACCTTGTAAATTATGTGTAGATGTCTTATAAAGCAGTTGTGGTTAAAAACTGGTGAATTTTTTTAGGTATACTAGCCGGGATTTTGCAAGAAAGTACGTTTGATCTCTCCTACAGTTTAATATTTGAAACTTCTTGAAATGCTTGTATTGTTATTTTCGGTGCCTATAATATTAATACATATCTTTATAAACAATGATGCGTCACATCCAATTAAACGAAGGGAACGTGAGAGCTCGTCAATATATAATTTTTATTGTTTAATGCTTCTTAAATTAAATAATGTTTTAAAACCAGTACCTTGTACGTACCACGTTAGTACAACAATGGTTTAGAAATAACTTTTAGAAGGAAATGTGCGTGTTGCTAAATATGAGAAATACATATTCCTGAACTTCATAACACTGTAGATCTAAATGAAAAAATTCACGAGTCAAAATATTTAGCTACCTAATTTTAAAATGTAAAGAATTTTAATTCAATGATTTACTAAAAAAATTTAAAGATAAGTTTTTTTTGCTAAGATGCAGTCAATTTCAAATCTAGGAACAGATTTTTAATATGAATTAAGATGTGCACAAAGTGGATTGAATTCCAAAGCCTGAGGATGGTCAAACTATTTCATAACTATTTCAGTAAGAACAATAAAAAGAATATATAAACAGATGTTTTGCTTCTAAATAGCTACTGTATTCTAATTTCTTAAATTCTATATATATATATATATATATATATATATATGTGTGTGTGTGTGTAAGTGTCGTGTCTGTATTCAAAGATATCACGAAAGATTATATACTTAAAGAAAATTTGCCTACATAAATAACCACATATTGTGGAACTATATTTTGTACGTCTACAATGACGAGAATTGAATGTAAAGGCAAGAAAATTATTTCTAGAGAGATCAAAAAAGTGCATTAATCGACATATATTACAAAATTGAAAGAAGGGTTTTAATAGTGGAATGAATGAATATTTTGTGAGGAGGGAGAAGGAAATCATTAATATTAAAACAACTCCAGTTCAGCCTAAAAGAAAAGAAGTAGTTAATAAAAAGCAACTGAAAAAAACAGTGGTTATTTATGTACTGTCATTTCCTCGGCGTTATTCGATCCCGTTCCAGGAATTTGGGAGTGAAAGCGGGAAAAAACTGGTGTGTGCGGGTGCGAAACAAAGATAAACGTTGCGAATGTGTTTCAATTTATGACGACACTGTAACTCTACCCCGAAAAATTCTACAGCAAGAGAAACCGACTTCAGACGTCAAAAGATCATATACCTGAAGAAAGATGGCGTACCTACCTTTAACGATGGTTTTTTATCCTGGTAACTTGTCGCCTACACCTACGTTATATGCCGTTCGAAAATGACTATCTGCAATAATTCTCGTGTCTGCTTGTTTGTGAGTACTACTTGCGTATGTGTTTTACAAATTAATTATTAATAGCTAAACGAACTGAAATGAACTTCTGCATCAGTACTGGTGAGCTTTCTTCCAAAACTTTCTTTTTAATATGCCACATGGTAATTTAACAGGCCATTTTATGTCATCATGTTTTCTCTTTTAAACCATAAAAACTAATTGTGATAAATATTAACTTAAGAATATAAAAGTATATTAGGCAAAATTTGTTTTTAATTTAAAAAGTTAATTCACGATAATGTCTTAAAATGTGTTTAGAAAAGTATTCGGCCATGTAGAAAATTACAAGTGAAACTACATTTGATTAAAAAAATTAATGTTATAGTATGTAAGCTATGATCATAACAATGCCTCAACAGGATTTGGACAATTGTTAAAGACTTATCTAGTCCATTGTCGTTCGCTAAAATGTTCTCGTAATATTCAAGGGGGATAAACATGCATTTTTCTTCAAATGCCAGCCGTAAATTTTAACTCTCCACAAATGGTTTAGTGTTTGAAGTATTTGTAACTGTTATAGTGATTCTTTTTTATTATTGAAATAATATATTCAAGCGGTATGAATATTGTAGAACCCTTCGTGTAGCCAAGGAATTGAACTTGACTGAAAAAGCAAACTATAGGAAATACGGAGAGATATCGTATTTGGCATGTACGGACCTCAGTTCCTGTTTTCGCCATTATGGACTGCATTTCCGTACAGTAACTGTATATTCCGTAAAACTTCTCGTGAATATACGTATTTTTATCCTGCTCGGGAGGCCACGGTGGTGCAGTGGATAGACTAATCGCCTTCCATCTGGGCGAAGCGGGTTTAATCCCCGGCAGTGTCGCACCCTAATTTTTGCAAGTGGGAATCATACCGGACGATGACACTTGTCAGGGGGTTTTCTCGGGAATCTCCCGTTTCCTCCGTTCTTTCATTCCGGCGCTGCTCCATACTTACTTCACTTCACCCTCATCACCTCTCAAGACCTCAATGTTCAGTGCCGCCCAAATCACTTAACTCACTCACTCACTTCTGTGTGGGCGTTATACCTTCACTGCGATTCTCGTCTTTAAGGTATTGACTTTTCTTTTTAAGATCTCATTCTTAGTTCTTGGGTTGTGTAAGAGAAAAATGAGGGGATGGGGTGTTGTCAGTGTGGCGGGACTACAAACTAAGGTAAAAACGTCAATGTATGAATTTTAAGTTCTTATATAAACAGACAGTTGACTATAAATTAATCTATTGGATCTCAGCATGCCAAAATACTCCACCAGGTTGACGGCACAGAATACTGTGTAATAACTATTAATGTGCCTGTGTTGAACGTTTCGCTCGGCGGCACGTTTCTTGGCCTCCTACTGCCAGAAGCCACTGAAATTGCAGTACTGAAATATTCACTAACCGCCTGATCTCTCATCCTCCTTCCGTAGTAAAATATTTAATTTCCGACCACCGCTGGCGTGTTGTGAATTCATCAGGCCCAGTGCCCATCCCACATTTTTCACGCCCCTTTTAATCCTGGTATTTGAATCCGTGCCATGAAATTAGTGTCGCGTTATCGGCATGTAATTCATGATTCCGGTATATTGTACGTGCGTGCTGTTCGCATTAAATTAACTGCGGTAAAGAGAATTTCGTTCCCCACATCCGCGCTGTGAGAAGTTTCAATAAAATGTTGCCACATTAGTATTTTTCTAACCCGGAAGTAATGAATATCGAATTACTTACTTGACTGTGAGAGCACGTTTAATAGCGTTCCTGGGATTTCGTGTATCACGCACTGGCGATGAGCGTTTTGTAAAACCGGATTTTAACACCGCGGAAATCAAGTAATTCGCTTAACTAACGCGCGTACAAGTGATTACTACTGCTCTAGTTCATTTCGAATAGGCTTTATATATTTTAGTTGCTTATTCCACTTACAGACTGTCTATTTCGAAGGGCGATGCGAGATTCGTAAAATAATTTCTCGTTAATCCTGCCAAGTACACGGAACTACAAACTAAAATGTCATTATTGCGAATATATAGTATTTTTCGAAGCCAACATGCAAAGATTTTGTTTTACAGTTTGGAAAAATCTGATATCCTTCATGTAAAATATACGTATAAAAATTATAAAAAGACACCTATCTCAGAGTTACGCTAATATACAAAAAAAAAATATTATAATTTAATATTATGTTACGTCTTAAAAAAGAATATTTTTGTACCATGAAGGGGTTATATCTGTACATATATAACTGTGCTGTAATACAAATATACTCTGTAATGTGAATATCAGAAATTTTTGTCCTTTCACACAACGTTAACGTGGAACCCATCCGTTTCTTGCAAGTCAGCACTGAGCCTCCAAATAATACTATATAATTATGAATAGTTACGTAGCTAAGTGTTAAAAGCAGTTTGCCGAAATTTAATATTAACGATATTTTTTTTCCGTTCTGATAAAAGATGTGTACTTTTTAACATACAATGATTTTTTGTACAGACATCTGTAATTAAACATAAACAAATGTAATCTTTACCTACAGTAAGTTTTGTACTGCTTATCATTTAGACAATTATAAAGTGTAGTCTGTTGTCACCGAGAACTAGATAAGCCTCAATACGTACAGAATAATATCACCCAATAGCTAACGGACAACAATGTGAAGTTTAAAAAATATCAGTATAATTCGCCGTTGTATAAAATGATTTCTGAAAATACTTTACACAGTAACACCGACAATAAAGAACATATAACGNCTAGACAATTATAAAGTGTAGTCTGTTGTCACCGAGAACTAGATAAGCCTCAATACGTACAGAATAATATCACCCAATAGCTAACGGACAACAATGTGAAGTTTAAAAAATATGAGTATAATTCGCCGTTGTATAAAATGATTTCTGAAAATACTTTACACAGTAACACCGACAATAAAGAACATATAACGACGCACAACTTTAAATCATTAGACAGCGGAAATAAGTTTGCTAAAATTCACTTGAGTTCCTTAGGCGTAATTACTGCACCAACACTTGACATGCTATAGAAAATCAAGGAATATTATTTGTGAGTAAACTAAAATTTGCTGAAGAGATACTTTGGAATGTCAAACTTGGAAGCAACGAAAAGTGAAATCTGTGTAGGTTTATACACTAACAATTTATCTGACCAGTAGGTTTGGCAGTCGATCTGAATGTTAGGAGAAGAAAGGTGATTTAATTTTTGCAAGTAATTTTATACATATATTAACGTCTGTGAAAAAATGCGAGGGGTTTTTACGATGTATATGCCGATATTCCCCCTCCCTTTGTAGTTCAAGTTAAGTTAGCACGGGAGGAAACATGGCTCCAATCACGGTCATGTTTTACCCATTCCCAGTCAAGCTGCGAACATGTGACCTTGTAGTTAAAACCTTCCCTGCATGGCTCGACGTATGGTGCTCAGCCTTGAGAGGCAATTAAGTCCTAACCCTACCAAGGACCTCCGACTCTCCTCTTAGCTTTAAAGTTGGTAGAAAAATCATACTTTGCATTCTTAAAATTTTTATATGCCCTGAAATGATTTATACAATACTTCGAACAGTTGGACGCTTATGGCTGCGCAAAGCGGATTTGCATTAAGTCGTAATGCGTGCCATACCGGTCGTGCGGATATTACCGTAGCACGCTGTTGCCGCCAGTGGATAGAGGAAGGCACGCTTAGAGCAAACCCCAAATGAGAATATAATTCGCAGAAGTTCAAAACACGCCGGGCGCACGAAGCAAGGCTGCATGCACGCAGACCGTAACGACGACTTTCCTTAACGCCACATCAACGTCACCACAGACTGCAATGGTCTCGCGATCGGATATCTCGGACTTACGCAGAATGACAGCAGGCAATCATCGTGGCGATGAGTCTTGGCGATGACTACCAACGCGTCTGTGTGTGGACGCATCGTGGACAGTGTCACTACGAAACGTTTCTCGTCGCACATCCAGACGGCTTTGCGTTGTAGCGTAGGGTGCGATTTAGTAAGATCCCGAATCAACGTTGGTCTTGAGACCAACGTTACTTTCACGGGGTCCTGCGACCAGTGACCTCGCCGTTCGCAAATGCCCATGCCAGTGCTCTATTACAAGAGGGCAACGTTTGTCCTCACACCTCTCCCATCTCAACAGTATGCCTCGAAGCCACGCATGCTTTGTTATAGCCCCCTGCATCGGCGGACCTATCGCCAAATGAAAATCTGCGGATATTGCTGGCCGCTCTATCACGACTCGACCCCTACCTTGAAACCTGCGAGAACTGCGAGCTAATAATCACGTTGAATGTAATGTAATATCGCAGGAAACCATTGGGAACCTATATAACACCATGCCATGACGTCTGGAGGAATTTTTTCGCAAATATGTCGTTCCGACGTCATACTAAGAGACATATGTGTGTGAAGCGCAAGAAATACTGCTCATGGTTGTTGGTGACTTTTGCCTTCATTCCAAATAGTATTTTAATCCGACAGTTTCTTGAAGGTGAATTTTCACTGCCGGACTGTATAAGCCTCACATTTTCATAGACTGTTCGCGTCTATGAAGAGCTCAGAATTTCACTAGTAAATATTCAAAACCATAATAACTATAGAATTTATCTAAATAAAGTTGTAATATTCTAACTTCCTTGGAATCAAAGAATTCGCCCTGATTCGTTTTGCGGTGTATTAGAGCGTGAGAAGGAAACGTGGAAAAAGTTACATATAACGTTGTACAAAGAAACATGATATATGTAAGCATGTCGAGGAATCATGATAACATCTGGCAATATAAATATCTCTGGAAACCAAGAGGTCCAATAAAGTAAATTCCTCAGGTAACTTAAATATTTTGTCTATGAATCTGTGAATTTGACCGTGTGAATCTCGCCAAATATGTGTGCCTATCCATACAGAATACGTGGAGTTGTCTAGGATTTTCGTCGACCAAGGATTATTGTTGGCACAATGAAACCAGCTCAAAAAGCGTGCGTTTGAATGAGAGGTCAATTATATATGTGCTATTTATGCGAATAATTTACAAAAGATTTTTTCTGAATGAATTTTTAGGCTATTATTTCGTTACAAAATCTGCCATTGTAATTTAAAATCATACGAAACATCGCATCAGTTATTTTCACGTCCGAAGAGAACTGGTAATTCTGTCCGTAAACTCTACCCTCTGTCTCTTCTCGAGGCAGGTTAATAAATTACGATGAGCATGAAAAGCTACCTCGTAGGGTGATATATACATACCAGGTGACGTTATCCATGAAAATTGGCGTGAAATGAGACAGAGTTGTAACAACAACGGAATGTAAGAGGGGGATGCATCTGAGTATCTCGGGTGAATGAGTGAAGAAATTTGGGCGGCTCTTAACTAGAGGTCTCAAGAGTCGATGATGGTGAAGCGAGGTGAGTATGGAGCAGCGCCGGAATGCAAGGACCGGAGAAAACCTACCCACAAGCATCATCGTCCGGCACGATTCCCACATGCGAAAATCCGGGGGCGACCCCGCTCGGAATCGAACCCGATGCACCTGAGTGAGAGGCGAATAGTCTAACCACTACACTACCGCGGCCCCAACTACTAATGTTACCGCGTGTTCGTCGTGTGGGGGAGTCTGGAGTACAGTATTGGCGCGCGTTAGCCACGGAGTTATCTTATTTTTGTCCACCAACATTTGTTAATTTTTCGCTGGCGGCAATTAGCCAGGATGTGTCACGGTGGACCCCGATGTCCTGTTCCCTTGATTAACGGCTTATGTGTTCCGCTCGCGCTCGCGTCCTCCAGTGCACTTGTACCTCGCAGTTAATAACTACCCTCGCAGGAAACACATTTGCTGTCAGCGACCGTGTACCGGAAACTGTGCGACCCTGTCTGCGGGGGAGGAGAGGGGTGGCACGCTACAGAAAACACACACTCCCACACACGGCGCGCTCTCGGCAGCAGCGCTGCCAACTACTTCAAACAAGCCCCGCACTCCCCAGAGGGTAAACACCGAGTTCCGGAAACTAACTCTCACTCCTGCCCCCACAACCACTTATATTGCCAGAATGTCGGCTGCTGCTTACTCGGGTTTTCATAGCCCCTCCCCCTCACAACATACCACTGTGTGTGTTTCACTCGAACAGCAGCAAAAATTTTAGTTAACAGATTGTTTCGCCTGTCCCTGGCTGGCCGATGCTCATCTCTGCGTCCACATTTAAGAAAAACCTTAACCTTTGCAGCGAGTCCGGATTTTTATAAATACGTGAGGTGCACATTCCCGTTGCTACGTGCGTAACTTCTTCGTTCTCCTGCATTCGCTGCAGCGTCTTTCAGCCCAGCTGTTTCCGGCAATGCCATCATGAGCCGCGCAAGGTGGCACCATTGACTTAGTTATTTTAGAAACCTCACAAGTTCGTAAGAGTGAATTTACTGTAAACAGCAAAAACACTTTTCACACTAAAGAATGAAGTAAAATTTAATACTCACGCGTACATATGATACGTTTATAGAAATCAATCATTGAAATGTATACAGTTTCGAAGTAACTAAATAATTCAATACGTCCAGGTCAATATTGCTCGATCATATAATATTTTTTTGTGTTTTTTGAATGCAGATGGTTACATAAGATTAAAAATAAGCAGAAGAATTGCTATCTACAACTACAAATGCCTAATCCGAATTTTTTTTTTTTTTGAAAAATATGTCACTTTCACAATCATGCCAAGTAATGAAGTGATTTTAAATAACAAAAAGAAAGGGAAAACAATAGTACGTTACATTTCAAGTTCCTTTATAGCAATTTCAAAAGTGTTTCTGCAAACGACCACTGTACATTTAAATGCAGTTCTTTGATTATCTTCAGGGAGATCCTTGTTACATNTGCAGTTCTTTGATTATCTTCAGGGAGATCCTTGTTACATGTATGTGAGCAAAAATTTCCTTGATCGAAATGCTGCAGTTACACATTATGGAGTGTGTAGGCGCTCAATTTCCTCAGATCCTCCAGCATATTCTCTACAGAACATTGTTCAGCTGAGTAGGCTGTAATTGTAGGGACAGTAATAATATCCTTGCTTATGTTACGCACGTGGAAAGTATTTTATGAAATTCCATTAGTGTTGTCCTTTGCCACTACTGCACGTGATGTAGTACTTGCCTGTGAGATGTGCATAAACTTNATGAAATTCCATTAGTGTTGTCCTTTGCCACTACTGCACGTGATGTAGTACTTGCCTGTGAGATGTGCATAAACTTTGAAGGTTGTAAGTTTACTTCCCGATTTTAAAATATGCTGCTTCCTGCAGATTATGCAGACATAATTTGATTTCTTAAAGTAGAATGTCCACAAGCTTTCGAGAATCTTCAGTCAAAATTGCTAGCAACCCGTTCGGTAGAAGATTGTAGCAAATATCTATATATGTATTTCTTGAGGGGATACGCCCGGACTTCGTAAGAATAACGATGCAGTCGGAGATATTCTTTTATTACGAATGTCTCTTGCCATTTTTCATTCCCTTCGGTAGTGAAACCCCATCAGTCACTGACATACGGGATTTCTCTTACCTACGAGTTTGGCACTAAGTCTATATCAAGTAAACAGTTTGATGGACTTTATGAGGCTTCTCTCCATTAGATAGAACTACCTTTGTAGATACAAAATCTACGAATAACTCAATCTTGCAGTTTGTGACTCTTATGGGGTTTCTCTCATAACCGATTGCTAGTCCGGGATTCTTTACCGACCCGGTCATACTATTCCTTTTTCCATGGTTTCCCAAAATATGTCCATACGGATGCTACAACCACTTCTTTTTACATGCCATGACTACCTCATTTCCCCATTTTTACTCCCAAAGCATCTGGTTTTGCCTCTATGACACTTCTACAGATTCTAAAGAAAAAAATATGCATTTACGACCATCAAATTAATTAACAATAATTCTACGTGTTATGTGATATATCACAAATAAGTTACATGTTTGAGTATATATGAAAACATACAAGTATCATAATTATGAACTGCAGCTACAAAATATGAGAGATTTTTCGTTATGGAAAATGAGATGGAAAACATAATACGACCTATCATGNATGAACTGCAGCTACAAAATATGAGAGATTTTTCGTTATGGAAAATGAGATGGAAAACATAATACGACCTATCATGAAAGGTAATTATTAGGGTTCCGCCTGGCTGAAGTGCGTTGCAGAGGTCTGCTAGAAAACACGAGATTTTAAATAGTTTGGATATTTTGTAGTGGTGTATGCTTACGGAAAGCATTTCGTAAACGTTTCATATCCAAAGACAAGTTTTATGTTCTCTTTTAAACTCCAAATATTCTATTTTGGGTGTGAAAATGTGAAAATGGCTTAAAACGGTGTTTCCGGGATCAGTTTTGGCTGCTTAATTCTGTATGGATAATTTTCAGAGTTGCCTTTAGACACATAAAATGTTTTTATCTTTATAAACTTAACATAAGTGTATACGATAACAGCGTCAAGTCACGATCTGGAGAGTCGCCAACGAAAAGACTGCAGGCCTGCTGTTGGGCGCCTTGAGCGTAGGCGATAAGGCAAGTGGCGTGTGAAGAAAAGTCATCCTTAGAGCTCAGGTCTTACGAGAAGTGGGATGAGCGAAATATCTGCTGGTATGTGAAAACCTTAAGGGAAACACGCATTCTTGAATATAAGATGTTGAATGCACTGCTGCCCCATCCAGGGGCGAGAAAAGAGATAATTTATAAAACACCGAAAGATGTGATTCAATGGTATCACCGGAGTCGTAATCTGGAGGATGTAGGTTCAATTGCATGTACAGCAACTCCGATTCTCGTTTTCCGGAGTCACTCGAGACAAATACCGCCGTATATCCTAAAACAGTACGTGGACTATTCCATCCCCGTTCCTGCAGGTCTGAACTTCTTGCTCTGTATCTGTAGCCCCACTGTGGACGATATGTTAACCCTCATCTACCTTCCTACTTCGTACATTCTCACCTACGTTCATTTCTTACCTACTTTCCTACTCACCTACCAATCTAACTACCTTCCTATCTTACGATCTACTCTAGTATATTTCTACCTACATTCCTATCTACTAAACTTCCTATCTACTTACCCTCCTATCGACTTACCTTCCTATCTACTTACCTTCCTAATTACCTACAGTCTTATCTAACTTCCTATGTGCCTACCTTCCTATCTGCCTACCTTCCTCTCTGCATACCTTCCTATCTGCCTACCTTCCTATCTGCCTACCTTCCCATCTGCCTATCTTCCTATATATCTA
>NQII01006686.1:95884-113120 GCA_002778355.1 Clitarchus hookeri
CACCAATTCTCTGGCACGTGTGTCGACCACATCTCGCCAACAACACACGGAACGAAGGTTTGTAAACAAATGGCCGCTCTACTTTCACCTTGAGCGTGATCTTGTGAGTATGCAAGAAACATTGAAATCAAAGTACGTTAGCATCACGTCATTAATAATTGGCATAATAAGATACAAGTCTTTTCGAAACCTATTTGTAAGCGATAAATTAACAATTACGTTAAAACTTTAGAACTATTTCCTCGCTTTGTGCTGGCAACCTAACGGCATAACTGTATCCGCGCTCACCGCTGTTTGTAATGTTATATACATGTAGCTAACGGCTAGGGTGTTTTTTCAAAGGTTGATTTTCAAAAGTCTCTTCCAGTCGTGAACCGACTATACCTCCCTATCTTCCTACCTCCCTCCCTATCAACCTACCTCCCTACATCTCTAACTACCTACCTTCCTCCCTCCCTATCTAACTATCTAACTATTTGAACAAAACTCATCGACCAAGAGTAATAATTACATGTATTTTACTTTAAACACACGCAGGGATACTGCAGGTGCTGCCTGCACGAGATGTGGACAACTATTTTCATAATTGGAAAAACTATTAAAAGTGCAAGGTAAAATTTTCCTGACCGGAAAAATAGTGGCAACACCGTCATTGTGTATGCCAATTTATTCAAGATTTAACCTACAGGTAATATAGTCTGACGAAATTACATGGTTAACTATACGATGCGGCCCCTTCCGAATGGCTTTAAGTCTTCAAAAAAAGGCAACTAATGGTCTGAGGTTTCGCGATGGCGTGGTTGCTACACGCGTACTTAACACTCGACCATAAAGGCGCACACAATGCTGGCTGGTGCGTTGCTGTGAACGACTAAATAAAGTGAGCAAAGTGAATGGTACAACGTCATCTTTAGACGGATGTCCTTGAAACGTTCGTCAGTTTAATTTCACTCTTCCAGCATCCAACTGTTATACCATCGTTCACTTAACACTCTTTCAGGGTATTGCAAATTATTTTTTCTGTAACTGTTTTTATCAATAAGTAATTTTTTTTTGTAATTATAATATTGCAATTGAGGTATTGAAAAGGTTTTACCTATCCATCTTGATGGAGGTACAACTACAACAAGAAAATTTTACATATATTGTCTTAAGTGTAATTTTAAGTTATGCGAAAGTTAATTTTCGTTACGGGATATTGTTATAAATAATTCTGTAACCTTAATGGAGCCGCAGTAGTGTAGTAGTCAGATAACTCGCCTACCACCTAGACGAACCGGGGTCGCACCCAGATTTTTTGCATGTGGGAATCATGTCAGACGATGCCGCTGATCGGCAGGTTTTCTCGGAGATCTCCCATTTCCCTCTCTCTTGCATTTTGGAGTTGATCCATACTCACCTCACTTCACTCTCAACAGCTATCAAGACCACAATGTTAAGAGCTACCAAATCTCTCCTCTCCACTGCAACCATAACAAATAACGCCTGTGATTATACTGCAAATAGTAAAGAAGTGTCAAAAATATCATCTATTTTTATATGTCGAAGGATTCCAGGGGATTTGGAAATTTAGTTAAAGTAGTGTTTGTTCTTTCTGTTGATCAGGCAACGCAGTTACCTAATAAATAAAAGACTTCAGCTTTGTGTACCGCACGCCTAACCTGGCAAGGCCACGGGATGAATGCAGCATGTTTGATCTTGATGTGTTATGCTGCAACCAGCCAGTATAATTCTCACACGAAATTATTTTAATATCCACAAATATTAAATTATTAGATAACCACTGAGCCAGTGATTCTCTTGTAATAGCCACACGATTCTCTACTAACGGCATTGTTCGTTCATTCATATGCCAACCATTGAAAGAATGTTTTACCGATCGAACACGTTTCCTTCAGAGGCATCAGCAAGTTTCTAATTAGCTGGACCTTGGCTGGAAACTAAAGAGGGAGTACGTGTATATATATATGTATACATATTTTATATATATTCCACTTATTTTCTGTCCAAATAATCAAACAGGAAACAGAAAAAGAGGTTGTGATACAATATTTAATATTTTAGCTGGAAATAAAATTTACAGCACCAAAGGTTCCGAAAACAAATCCAGTAGTGTGTGTGCCTGCTAAATACAGTCTAAACTGATGTGATGGAGCTCCGGATTTTGATCCGATTGCTGGCATGTTTTACGTTATTTTCCCTCATGTTAATTTCTCGGAATATGAATTTGGGCTCTAAGCAGTTTTGCGATTGCACAAGAATTGAAGGGATTAATTTGCCGTGCAGTGTAAATATTTTTCCCATATTTGATTCTGAATATTACTTGAAGTTGGCAATTCCCGCACTGTTTTATTTGTTTTGTATGACGTGGTGGTATTACTGACTTACAGTTGAAATAAGGTGAAGTCTGCCAGAGACATAATGTTCTCTACGAGGCGCTGGTTGTTTGTTGACTTCAATGAACAGCTGAGTTGTTTACCACGTCTGTGACTCTACTCTAGAAACACCCCATTCACCGCGCCCTCCGCAGGCTTGTCAATAGACCTGAACTTCATAACTGAGTTAAGCTCGTAGGCTTCCCGCCACATTCACTGACGCCTGTTGCCGCCAACGGTTTCCTTCTCTTCCACGGTCAATATAGAACCACTTTTGTTTCTCGCCGATATTTAATTCAATTAATCCAAAGGTGAAATATAATTTCAAAAATCATATTATGTTGATACCTTACCGGAATCTTTCAGCTCCTCATCAGCTAAATGGTAATATTTTGTGACGAGATCATTAATCCATTACTACATTAAGAACTTCACTTGTTAAAAATTTTAGAAAAAGTCTTTTAATTGAAACGTCAAACAAATCTACGTCTATAAATTTTCAGTGCACAATGGCTATATAAATTTTAAAATTATGACATTTTGATCTAATTAGGCACGTTTTCCAGTTCTAAGGAGTAATATTTTTAATTTATGTTCACTATCAGATTTTATAAACCAGCTATTCATATAGTTAAAAACTTTGCTACTCCGTAATATTTGCCACCATGGAACAACCTTAATCATGCTGAATGAAGTGTTTAGATAATTGAATGTTAATTACCCGTGATTTTTGTGAAGGTGTTGATTTTTGCGGTACGCTATAATGTCACATTTGTCACTTCAGAAAATATCTTATACGTAGTTTTTCTTGGAGAATACAATAAGAAGTTAATTATACTTCCTATTTCCTTAATATAATATACGGTCATGTTCGCTTTGACTATGCCCTCATGGCCTCATATTATAACAGACAAGTGATGTAAATTCAATATCTTAGAAATGAAATTCATTTGTTCCTCCGTTTATAAATTGTGCAAAGAAATATTAAGAAATAATTTCCGTAAGAAATTGTACGTCAGTCCTAACCAAAATTCCTTGTACTAATACCTGCGATAAAATATTTATCACTTCTACAAAAATAAACGTACACAAACAGCTATAAAACATACTATCATCCTTGTCTCAAACGTCGAATTTTATAGTTTCGGTTTTAATCAAAATTTTTATTGCAAACCGCCATTTATCTAGCACAGAGACATATGTAATAGTATACGATTTAAGGTAAATGGCTAGCAGTGAAACTATTTTATTATCATCTATAAATAATAATTACAAGTAATAAGTATATTATTTTTCATTCTTACTAATAACATATTTTTAAAATTGAAATTTAACAAATTTTAATATATTATTACTTATAATATAATTTTCGGTGTAAATATTGTTATCTCTACAAATTAGGTAACAAATAAAATACTAAATTATTACATTTTTGTGTGGTATATATTATTAATTATAAAATATTTGATAATTTGAAGTTACCCAAATATTGGTTCCATTATAACAAAAAAAAACATTGAATATAATAGATATAATGTCTAATGTATCACCAATATCGTAGATAAATTAGCTTAATTGCTACAAATATACACGAATTAATAATTTGCATACACGAAAAGCCTGTGTTAAAAATAAAAATATTAAGGAAATAAAGATGTGCTGCTCTACGAATGCAGTAAATATGTATATAAATGAATTAAATTAAGGATACCAACGTATTATTAAATAATATAAAAATAATTCGTAAAATTTTTAATAACAATAAAGAAGTGAAAATAAATTTTTATATAAATGTAGATGATCATATAGATAATATTAAATAAATGTATATTATGGTGACATATTAGTTGTATTTAATAACTTATCACTGTATATATTTATTGTGTTTGCCAGACATCTAATAAATTTGCAAGAAATATGTTTAAAAATAAAAGTTTATATTAAAATTAAATTTGATCTAAAACATTGTTATAATAAACTATTTGGAATATAAATGTCTAACCCTCTCAACGCATATCAGTTTCCATGGCCTATCATTGTTCTACTTTTTTGACAAATTTGGTAGAATTCTGCTGTTTTTTTTTCAGACCTATGGCATAGATTTAATTTATAATTTTTATTTATCCGTATTTTAAATTACTGAAATAATTACCATTCTTAAATTATACAATGATATTAAATGACCCAATAATATTTTTAATATTTATCCCAGATAATTTTTCATCAAACCACTGTAATTTTTAATTTGAATATTACTTCTTTCTTAATCGAGTGCACAATTACATATAAAATAATATTTTAAGAAATATTTTACAGCAGGAGTTAGGGAATACTCTATATTTTAATTCCAACATATTTTAAAAGGTTTTATGTTTATTTTCTTTAGTTATTAACTATTTTATTGCTTATATACTGAAGAGCCAAAAAAAACTGGTACACCTACCTTATATCGCGTAGGGCCCCCGAGTGCACGCAGAAGTGCCGCAAGACGACGTGGCATGGACTCAACTAATGACTGAAGGTATGCAGGAGGCAATTCACACTATGAATCCTGCAGGGCTGTCCACAAATCCATAGGAGTGCGAGGCGGTGGAGATCTCTCCTGAACAGCATGTTGCAAGGCATCCAAGATGTGTTCAATAATGTTCATGTCTGGTGATTTAAGTGTCCAATGGAAGTGTCTAAAGTCAGAAGAATGTTCCTGGAGCCACTCGGTAGCAACTCTCGACGTGTGGGGTGTCGCATTGTACTGCTGGAATTGTCCACGTCCGTCGGAATGCACAATGGTCATCAATGGGTGCAGGTGATCGGACAGGAAGCTTACGCATCTGTCGCCTGTCAGAGTCGTATCTAGACATATCAGGGGTCCAATTTCACTTGAACTGCACACTCCCCATATCACTACAGAGCCTCCACCAGCTTGAACAGTCCCCTGTTGACATGTAGGGTCAATGTATTCATGAGGATACCTCCATACCCGTACACTTCCATCCGCTGGAAACGAGACTCATCATACTAGTCAACGTGCTTCTAGTCTTCAACAGACCAATAGCGGTATTGGCGGTCTCAGGCGAGGCGTAAAGCTTTGTATCGTTCAGTCAACACCGGACACGAGGGGTCTTCGGCTGCGAAAGCCCATATCAATGATGGTCCGATGAATAGTTCGCACGTTGGCACTTGTTGATCCCCCAGCATGGAAATCTGCGCGGATTTGAGAAAGAGTTGCACGTCTGTCACAATTAATGATTCTCGTCGGTCGTCATTTGTCCCGTTCGTTCACAATCTTTTTCCGGCCGCAACGATGACGATGATTTCATGTTTTACCGGATTCCCGATATTCACGGTACACTCGTGAAATGGTCGTACGCGAAAATCCATGTTTTATCGCTACCTCGGAAATGCTATGTCCCATCTCTCGTGCGCGGACTATAACACCAGGTTTAAACTTACTTAAATCTTGATATCTTGCCATTGTAGCAGCAGTAACCGATCTAGCAACTTTGCCAGACGCTTGTTGTCTTATATAGGCGCTGCCGACCGCATCGAGTTACGCTGATTGGTTCCATACCTCTGTTATTTGCATAGGTACGCCTATACCATTTTTTTGGCTGTCCAGTGTATTTTCCTAGTTTATGAATAATAATTCTTTAGATATTAATAAAAGCATAGATTTGTTTTATACACATTTCATCTTTCATGGAATAAATTAAGTCGAGTAATTTGTATTATGTATTATTTTAATTTGTAATGGACCATTTTTGTGTATTATTTACACTATGTAAAATATAAAGCAGCAATTTATTAATTATTTATGATAAAATATATAGGTTTTTTTTTCTATACAAACGAGTTTCATAGCTATGCAAAATTTTTATTTTAAAAATTTTTCACAAAATTTAAACAACAAGTAATAAAATGATATACAATTATAAAATGTAAAATTTAAAATTTTTTTGCGATAAATGCTCAAGTTGGTAATATATTTAGACAAACTAAATAGATTAAGCCTGAAAATTGTCATACATTCTAGGGAATATGAAGCTTCTGATATTTTGACCTTAAAGGCCTACATACAAAATAAAAGGAGCGGTAAAAGTTGAAAAGAGTAAAAAAATTAGATAAAATTATTATGTGGAATCTTGAAATATGTGCCCAATTCTCAAGTTTGAAACAAATACTGTTATTTTTATTAAAGAAAAATTATTAAAAATTGTAATACAAACGGCTTTTAAGTGGTGACAAAAAATCTATTTGGCGATGTTCCAAATATTTTCATTTTAATATAAAATACTAATTTAATAAACAACAATTTCGTTTTCCTGATTTTTTAATAAGGGTTTTCAGATGAACACAAAACATAACGTTAGTCAAAATGTGAAATACTTATATATAAATAATTGTTGCTTGTAAAAGTCCTGTTGAAGTAGGGACTTTGTGACAGAAAATCGAAAAGCATATTTAAAAATAATTTATATCATTTGAAATAAAACAGTTTATAATAATAACTTTAGCTGTATTATATTGCTAATGAAAAATTAATCACAATATAGATTTTTGTTGTGAAAATAGTCAAAGTTTTTTCTTGTTATATAATAAATATTTATTTAATTTAGTTTTTATTTTTAATTTGCAATTGGTTTCCACCAATTAAACTTAAGATATTTATAATATACCATCATATTTTCTTAAATCGCAATGTTTCTTAAAAATATATTTTTAAAATGTTAAAACGATCATACCTTAATATCTGAGAATATGTGAATATTTTGTTAGATATCTGCAAAACATCAGTTTGGCTAACGAAGAGAGCAACAAGCTGGTAGTGTGTTTATTGTTGTAAGTTCGCTGCCACATATTACCAAATACGATACGTTCTTCCAAATATTGATTACAGTCGGTAATTGTTTTTAAAGGCACTTGATGTTTCTCACTACTCTAAGCAGATTATAACATTATGTCTGCAGGTCAAGTTGTTTTATGACAATATTTAAACAATTTTACAGATCTTGGTGGCCAAAACAAAGGCACAACATACAAAATGAATTATAAACAAACAATTAAGAAATTTTTGAATCAGAAAGTCAGAAGATTAAAATATTTAGAATCTTAATAACTACTTTTGTTATAGTAGATATGATAATATAATTAAATTAAGAATTTACGAAAGCCCTGACATATTTGTATTTTATAATGAAATGATTTTGCGCGCGCGCGTGTTTGGGTATGTTTGTATGTATATAGTATATATAAACACATATATGACTTCAAAATGAAAAGAACACTTTGACTGACACATTGCATAAGATCCAATTGCTATACACATTTGGTACAGGTAGTATAGAGGACATGGTCACTAGCACAAGGATATCAGCCAGAAAATAATTTCTGCAGAGGTGTGCTAAGTGACCGTTCAGTACTTAGTCTGACCTCCTCGAGCAGCAATGCAGGCAGAGATTCGTGCATGGAAACGGTCATAGAGGTGACGAGTATCGTCCTACGGAATGGAATTTCACGCACATAGAACTTAGTGGCTCAGCTGGGTAATGTCGTCAATGGTTCAGGAGATTTGGCAAGACGACGTTTAACCCAGTCCCATGCATGCTGAATGTGGGAAAGATCAGGTGATAGGGTCTCCATGTAAATTGACAAACACCTTAAAAATCATGTTGGATTGCATGAGCGTAATATGGGTGACCACTGTCCTGCTGAAATAGCACATCTCCCTGCCCTTGCAAAATGTAGCAGGATGGGTTGAATGACGTTCTGAATGTAACGTGCACTGGTCAATGTTCCCTGTATTAACACCAGAGGCCAACAGCGAGCGTAGGATATGAAGTTGGTCCCAAGTGTCGCTGCTGTATACACCGTGGAAAATAGCGTTCGCCAGGCCGACACAGAATACGCACTCGACCATCATTAACCCCAAAGCAGAACCGGGACTCATCACTGAACACAACACTTCACTGTTCTTCCCTCCCTCCCTCCAGATGCTCCTTTCTCGCAACCATCGGGGGCGGGTGGCACGATGCTGAGATGTGAGGGGACGCGGGACGTTAGACCAGCTTCAGGTGAAGGATTGCAGATGGTCTTCGCAGAGAGTCCTTGGGTGGCATTACATATAATATGTTCTGCAGTCGCCGTACGATCCTCTATGGCTGCTCGTACAATGCAACGGTCTCGGCGTGCATAAGTAGGTCGCTGTCTTCCGGAACCAACTTTACGGGTATGTGCAGCTTCCCCTGACCAATGGTGCCACCATCGATGTACTGCTGACACTTTTAATCGAACATGTTCCACATTTCTCCGGTACGACCATCCTGCTTTACGGAGTTCTACATATCAATCACGTTCAAACACAGTTAACTGCACGAATAGGGCTCGTCTTCATTGAAATAAAAGATTTGTTAGTGCTACAAAACTGTTAGGTTGATGCTTTCCAAGGCGAAATTTTTATTCTGGTAAAAAACTGATTGTGGTACTCCATGACACGTAGATTGATAATTTCCATCGCTATTTAGTGCTCACTAACATATTTATTTATTAACAATACATTAATTGTCTGCAAGAAAAAAATTTGTTGCCAGCAATATCATTAATGTCGTTCACAATTATAACATTTAGCTGCCACTGCAAAACTACATCCATTATATTCTGCGCGTGCGCTCTGGCTGGCATATTCGAAATGGCCACCTTCTGTCTGTCCACGACGCCATATTTGTCGTTGTTCGTTTCTGTGCATCTGATTACCAACTAATTAATGATGGTTTTTCTTAAGATCATTGTTTACAACATTCCTTTCTTCTAATAAGTGAATGTTACTTGTAAATGATTCCCGAAACAATAACTTTCGTTAATGTGAAGCGTGCAGGCCTTGTCGTGTGTGACACGCATTAGCGCGGAGCAAGGTGGCGCAACCGTACCACGCTAAGCTCCCATGTGAGATATCCATGGCTCAAGTCTCGCTCCTGGCGACGTTTATATTAGTTTTTAAATGTTGGTGACCACAAACGTCATTCTGAAGTTTCTCCTAAATACAGGAATGACAAAAACATTTGTTGGTGCAACAAATATTTTGTGACGCCTATACTGACAAAAGAATTTTGTAGCCACCAATTAAATTTTGTTGGTCACCACAGAACCTTTTTTTAGTGTTCGCCATCCTGGCCTACTAAAAATGTCTAAACGACTTCAGGAGTACAGTGAAGCCCTTGCAACTAAACACTTCTCCCGATAATGAATTTGATTCGACTGTGAACTTTGACAACCCCACTTCAAATCCATAGTATTCTCCAGTACTGCACTTACGAACAATTCACGTGCTGCCCTCTAGAAATGTTTTGTGCTAATTTGATCGTTCTCAATCACATCCATCTTCATTTTCTTGTTTCATTTTCCAATAGTGTACATACATATCCGTGCCTGTGTATATTCAAGAATTTTTATATACAGGATTATTCTTAAATCATAGGACAAACATTGAGGGGTGGTAGAGCTCACTAAAAAAAACAATTATTGTATAGGAATATATGGGCGGAAGTGACGCGTTGAGGAACAAACACAAGAATAACACATGAAATGCAACAGTGTTTATTTACAACGTCGCCGCTAAATGCCTTTTTACAGCAATGTTTGTAATAATTGCACACAAATTGCTACCACCGACAGTAATGCAAGCTTGGTAGCGTCGGTGGAGCGTGGGAACAAATCGAGACTCGATAAATCTGGCGATCGTGGTGACATTAATGTGTTATATTTTTGTGTTTGTGCCTCAGCGCGTCACTTCCGCCCATATATTCCTAAACAATATTTTTTTTTTTAGTGAGATCTACCACCCCTCAAAATTTGTCCCATGATTTTAGAATCATCCTGTATACATAAATATACGCACAAAGAATGGTCCACCTAACATACATTTGGATGGCTTGCTTGGCATTTTTGCCACACTCGCCGTAAATATATAGTGTGTCAGCTTTTTTCTCTTTCGTGAACTTCATTGCATGCATACAGCTACACACTGCCATACCACATACCATAAAAAATTACGGAGACTGGTGCTGCGCTGCTATAAGGAAGCGGCCCCGCCAGGATGAGTCACGGCGCATATCGCTTGCTTACAACTGTGAGTACAGGTTCACTTCAGGCCTCTCGTCACTCATTACATGTGCGGTTACAGATGTGTATTACTGTCGATGGTAAGTACATCGAGCACATGCTGTGAAAATACCTAAAGTGAAGCGTTTCAACCATAACTTTGCTTGTACTATGCACGAGTAAGCGATTGCATTTCTCCTTGGATTGGTTTGTTCTATTTATGTAATGTATCTATACGCTTCGTTACTCAGTGCAGTTAATGACTGTGAAACAAATTTCCTGAATTACGTTGGTATCTGAATAAAATGTAATGTATTTATATCAGACTTCAACTCAGATTGACCGCTTTCCCCCTCCGCGTGCCGTAGTATTCCCCATTGTCCAATATCGTATTCCGTGACCCTCGCCTATTAATGTAAGCGTTACGCTGCTATAAGGTAGCGGTCCCTCCAGGATGAGTGACGGCGCGCATTGTTTGCTTACAGCTGCGAGTACAGGTCCACTGCCCTATGCTACCGGCCAACTTAAATTAATCATATTTGAACATTATTTCTTGGTCTCTCTGTGTTACTTTCCATTGCATATGCTATATTACTGAATTACTCTTTGCAAGTACTTTTAGATGTCATTGAAATAAATGCATGTTTACAGTAGAAAATTTATATTTGGTTTAATTATTTCTGTCCATGCACGTATTATGAATAGCCACTTTCCGGCAAATTACTTGCCCCCGTAATTAACTTCATTTCGCAAATACAGCATTTCGTTATCTGTAACAGTTTTGGAACTTTTGGGGGTTTCCACGGTAGTTGGACCATTATATATATATATATATATATATATATATATATATGTACATATATGGGTGTGTTTGTGTGTGTCTGCGTTACAAACACATTCACACTTTGGTGTGCAAAAGTTAAGAAGTGTTTCAAAATGTTACAAAGCAGATCATAACAACGTCGAAATGTTAAGAAGAATGCTGTCCAAGAATGGAGCCCGAAAGATAAAACGATGATTTATTAAGCTGTATGTTTTGAGCACAGCATGACGGAAGCCAGTAATGTCCATGTGACAAGTGGCAGGCAAGTAACACTGAATCGTCTGTAAGTTATAGGATCACCTGTGACTGAAGATGTTCACTGTAGGTTCACGCTCATTGCCTTTTTTATTGTTGCTCCAACTGCAGCTACGAATTCGTTGTTGGCGACGTGCTGCTAGACATGTCCGGACAATGACCCACACTTGTTTGATTGGACTGAGTCCTGGGAATCGTGTGGTCCAGTCCATGTGACTAATATCTTCACTCTGCAAGATCTCAGCGGACAATGACCCTTGATTGGACTGAGTCCCGGGGATCGTGTGGTCCAGCCCATGTGACAAATATCTTCACTCTGCAAGATCTCAGCGACAGCGGCTTTATGAAGATTGTAGCAATGTCGTCCAGGAAAAGGATCTTACAACACACAGCACCCGGATAATAGGCATGCGAGAAAGAGAACATTGGCACAGAAGTGGCCACCAGGGACTGAACCTCCTTGGACGACGTAGAGCTCCATTCGGACACCAAATATTATGTGCCTCCCCAAATGAAAACTCTGCCACATGAAAACCGATTTATTTCGATGACGTTGGAATGGTTTTTGCATGTTCCCTGCTGTCTCCATTTTTGTTTACGTAACGAAATGTTACTCTCTTAATTCTAATCAGTGGAAAACCACTGATTGGCATTAAAATTCCACTTCTCGAATAAGTGAAAATGTTTCCACTTAGAATTGTTGAGAAAACCCTGGTTGTTTGAGTGAAACAGTTTCACTGATTAAATAAGTTGCAGGCAACTGCTTGCAGTAAATTAAATATTGATTTTATTGAACTTAGTCTTATTACGAAAATAAGCATATTTCCGATACTAATTGTTTATATTATGCAATTTAAATAAGTTAAACAAAAGTAAATAGAAATTAGCGGTGTTCGGGATTTGAACCGAAGGTACGCGCTTCCAATCCGTTAATTCACCAATCGAGCCAACATTTTCTGAACAGGGGAGGGGCAAATATGTGTTATATATACAATTTTTTATCAGAATTGTGTATATTATAGATTGCATGTTTTTTTTTCGTTTTTAGTTTAATTTGTATCAATATGATTGTTAAATAAATTAGCACGTATTAATGAACTCACTTCACCACATTTAATGCAGTTGAAACCTTCAAACAGAGCGCTATGACTATGAGAAAACGAAATGGAAGACGTAAAAACGGAATGAAAGTCTGAATGTTCATGTTGCGCGTAAAATGGTTGGTCTATTACTAAAGAAAAATCTAGCATTTCAAGAATATATAGGGGTTTATTGAGTTATGCGTTGTTATTTCATATGATACACCTTGTTTAACTGTTCCTTAAGTAAAGAAACAAATCACTGAAAAATAGTCAATCAATGAAAAAGTCACTTAACCAATAAGTGAAGCAAAACTGCCATTTTTTCCACTTATCTATCATTAAAATAGACTGAAATGAAAGGTGAGTTGTCACATGAGGTAAACTAATTCAAATTTAGAGTCTAGTGACACTACATCAGCTCGTAACAGTAAATATCACTCTAACCCACTGCTGATTTTCCTACAACTAATATTTCCAGCACCAAAGAAAACGTGGTCTTCAATTGTATGGCGTCAATGTCACACGCCATTATATTCGCCGCGCGAACTAACAACCTGTTTACAGTCATCTGTCCCCAGTAAAACTTGAAATAAGCCGTTCAGTGGCGCACTGCATTTGTCTTGCGATCGCATCCGCTGTCTACCATCAATCGTTCTTTGACTGTAGGTCAATATACCCGCCTTCAGTCATCGTGGCTACTCGTTGACGATCACCGCCAACGGCCAGTTGCACCATCCAGGTTCATCTCTCGATTCAAAATCATGTCCGAACTTGATCTAAGATCGACACAGAAAACTATTGTACAATTCGAGTTCATAGCATGACTGGAGATCGAGATGATCTTCATTTCAAACCACCGAATATGGTGGTTCGAAATCTCGATTCAAGATCATAAGTGGCTAAAAGCACTGTTTAGTATATTTTTACACTAGAAATAAACTAAGCAATATTTAAATCGTTGAAATATGTATTCGGTTCTTTTTATTTTTGTAATATATAAATTCAGACGATTATTTAAAATAATTAAAATACAATGCATTAATTTAATTGAAGACGTATTAATGATTTGTAAAGAGAAAACTAAATTCTTGCCTATTCCTCCAAGCAAACATAACGTATTACTGGAAAAGCCACTGAGACTATCACAAACTGTCTTAATTTTCCGCACGAGCTACGTCTTAAAGTGAGTTTCACATCGAATTTTTTACGAACTGAAGAGTCTCCGTCCAATACAAATGTTGTTTGAAAATACGCCAACAGATAGTGCTAAAATACAACAGTTTTTGTGGGAATTTAGAAGAACATTATACACGCTTGAATATTAGTCAGTAAAATTCGTACAGCAACTATTTTATTAAAAGCAGATAAAAACATCTCACAATTTACTTTTATGTCCACTAACTTCTTCAATAATATTGGTATTAAAAACAACGAAATAAGTGTATCAAAATTGTTTGCAATCAAACTAATAAACTGAAACGGAAAGTTTACAGTGCATTCAACCAGATCATTTAGTAAAAAATCCTAGTCATAAGAGACAATGTCCAAAAAAAACTCATTGTCTCCGAACTTTAAAATAAAAAATTGTAGCATGATCTCACGAAATGAGAGCCAATCACAAACAGCGTTTCAACTCAATGCAAGTTCTGAAGAGAGATAAGGAGATCTACGATCGGAAATCGGCCGTTCGCCTTCGTGCAGCGCTCGTACATTGAAACACTGATCCAATTGAATATCAAGTTTGAACAAAGATCTTTGGATCTCGGTTCAATGATGTTAATGGTACAACTGGGCAAAAATTTTTCGACATGTGTTTCTTCGGTTCTATATGCCATCCAAACTCGTACACGATGCTGTGTGCGATCCCGAACTCCTCGATCACACTATCAACACTTCGACATTCTTTCAGATTTCCAAATGGCCCGACCTTGTGCAAAGTTTGTCCAGATGTTGTCGACAAGACTGTTTGTTTGTTGGCCATGCCAGGCATCAGGCAACAACTCGACGTCCTTAAGCTCGATGTGCGATATGCAGAAACCTGCAAAATTGGCGTTATCATATCAAGACATAATACAATTAAAACGCATGTGCGTTTGTATTGCCCTTGTCACTGGACTACAGTTTATTTGACATACCCAGGGTGGCCTTGAACCAGTCAAAATCAAGTATTAACCAAATAGCCCAATCAGGTACCGCCTATTCAAAAGGAACTATATGTCCTCATTTTTCAGAAACCAATAAAAAAATTACAGCGACTCAAATGTACAGGATGAGTATAAAAGAATACCCCAACTTTGAAAGTCTATAATATCAAAACCAAACAATTTACAAACTTGTTTGACCAATCAAATGAACCGTGAAAATGTGACGTTTGTTTAACATATCATAATAAATGTCCTATGTGACCACAACGAGCAGCCCGAACGACATATACGCGCAAATCAAATTCGTTCCACACTCTTGTCAGCATGACTGGTGTTACGGGTCGGATGGCATACGAAATTCTCTTTTTGAGGTCATAAATATTAGCCGGAAATGGTGGACGAAACACTTCATCCTTTATGTACCCCCATAGAAAAAAATCGCACGGGGTAAGAACCAGGCTCCTTGGGGGCCCGTGATGAATAGTCTGGTCACCAGCTGCTCTCCGACCAATCCAGCGTTGCGGAAACGTCTCGTTCAGGTATCCGCGAACAGCTAGGTGACAATGGGGTGGCGCACCATCCTGCTGGAAAATTAAGTCCCCCACCACCATTTCTAACTGAGGAAAACAGCGCACTGTAAGCATGTCCAAATAACGGATTCCAGTAACAGTGGGCTCGTGAAAAAAGAAAGGGCCGAAAACAGTGTCTGTGTGATACAGCGCAAAACACGTTCGCTTTGGGTGAAGCGCGCTTGTGTTCGGTGGTTTTCACGTAGAGGCTCGTGACCCCATATCCGCATGTTGTGCCAGTTCACCTTACCATTTGCATGGAACGTCGCTTCATCGCTAAACACCAGCTTAGATATGAAGGCATCGTCTACCTCCTTTCTGGGCGAGGAAACATCAGATCATCCCCTTCCTATTAACGTGTCGAATGCGAGCTCGCTACCTCCTCGCCACGTTAAACCGAGAATTACGAACGCCATCCAAACCGTAACACCGGACATGCTAACAAGAGTGTGGAACGAGTTTGATTATCGCGTATATTTCGTTCGGGCTGCTCATGGTGGTGACATTGAACATTTATGAATGTATGGTAAACAATCTTCACGGTTCCACGGTTCATTTGATTGGTCAATCAAGGTTGTNACATTTATGAATGTATGGTAAACAATCTTCACGGTTCCACGGTTCATTTGATTGGTCAATCAAGGTTGTAGGTTGCTTTGTTTTGATATTATAGTCCTTCAAAGTTGGGGTATTCTTTTATACTCACTCTGTATATAGGACAGCGAAATATAGCGTGCTACCAAATAATAAAGCGAATTTTGCAGGCTTCTAGCGATACGGAATAGCTTCCACTGCAATGCTGAGCGTTTACTGCGCTTGAGCTATATACTCTTCTCACACTCTCACAGCACGTCATGTTACATATGTGCGCATTCCCTACTGGAATGGACGCCAGACGACTTCTTGATTGGTCTTCCAGCACATTGTTCCTGTTCATCCGTTGTTAGGTTAATTTCCCCACAACGTCCTTAATTTCTAAACACTGTTGTACGTATGTGCATGCAGGCTGTTTCGAAACTCACCCGAATTATTTCGGGAAGTGATTCCTTGTGAAACAGCTGTGAGCGTAAAATTAAATTTGGCATATAATAACACGATAAGAAGCACAGATAAATGAAAAACAGTAATAAAATATATCGAAAGAAGAAAATCACTTTTTTTATATATTAAAATCGCTCTCCTTTGATTTATCTCTGTACGAAGTAGATTTAAAATTTATGGTTTTTTTTAAACTAGATATTAAAATGCACAAAATTATAGACACACAAAATAATTAAATATTATAGAGCAATAATGCAAATTATAAGTATCCTACTTGACCAATAATCATTTTCCAGCTTTTTTCTTCTATAGATATACCATAACACCTGTGAGTTTATTAGTGCATACAATTTAAATCTGAAACCGTGAGAATTGAGCGAAATTTATGGTAATACCGAGAATTGAGCGACTGATAATCAGTGTCTGATAACAAATTAATATGATGGCTGAATTTCACTGATTTAATTGTGATTCCCGCTGAATGTTGAGAATTCCACTACCGTAAGTCACTTCTTCACAGTTCATTTCCTTGATTTGCCAGTTGGCAGTAGCTTATTAACAGATNGAATTCCACTACCGTAAGTCACTTCTTCACAGTTCATTTCCTTGATTTGCCAGTTGGCAGTAGCTTATTAACAGATGTTTGTTAAATATCACTTCTCTGAGTGATATAACTGATTCGATCTTAGAGTGCATGGCATATGTAATAGAGTGTAGCCTTATGGAGAAATGTGCCATTTATGATTTCGAAGAGCAATAAATAAAATTTTAAAGTGTACCAAATTTGTGATAAAACGATTTAGCTTGCAACCGTGCTGTTCGGGATATTTGAGGTTTGATTCGAGAGGACACTATA
>NQII01006687.1:0-20287 GCA_002778355.1 Clitarchus hookeri
AAGTTAAAAAGTATGTACCTATAAACTGTCATACACTAGCATAATACTGTACTAATACCAAACTACATCACTGGACAGTATCTGCAGCTATATACAGAATGTATTGTATATAAATGTCAATGTGTGTCTACTCTGTCTACATGAATGCTGTATTATCCAAATTACTGTATNCAGAATGTATTGTATATAAATGTCAATGTGTGTCTACTCTGTCTACATGAATGCTGTATTATCCAAATTACTGTACATATTCAAGTTTAACATTAGCCATCAAATTTCTTCAATACTGCATCTTATTTTTAATTTGTTATACAGTCCATAATTATGATGTATTTAAAGCTGAATTATATCAGAAAATACTATTCTAATGCTTATTGTGTGCTTCTTCACCGGGGAACTATTAAAAGACTAAAATTGGATTTAGCCAAGTTTTCTTTAGTATGGCTTGAACTATGTTTAAATTTAGTACAATAGCATCAGAAATATTTGCTGCATTGACTGAAGTGTAGTGTTAATTATAAAATCACATTAACTGTTTTCCACTACCTATAGCTTTTTTTTTTTCAGAAAACCTTGTGATAATTAAAGCAATTTCGAGACCTTGTGTCTAGTTCTAGCATGCTTGAAAACCATTTTGTCAAATAATAATTTAAACAATGTGGAAGAGGTTGCTTGGAATTGGATACTGCAAAGGTCTTTGAGACATTCATGTGAGTACACTTTGCATGGCTGGAATTGTGACAAGAAAAGTTATCTACATTTTTCCCCATTTTCCTGTCACTGAATTTTCTGACTCCAGGAAAATGGAAATTCTATCATGTTTGTAACCATTGAAGGTGACCAGAAATATAATGTCATAATACTCACATAGTAATTTGCCCCTCTTTGCAATATCCTTTTTTACAGATTTCAGAACAGTTTTCTGTGACATTTCTCAGTTTTAATTAATTATTAATTTAAAAAATGTAACTAAATAACAACAGGAAAACAATTAAAAAATGAACAAGTAATTTGTTCATCATATAACTCAAGGCAAAAGGAATGTTAGGAAGAAAATGTTTTTCCTCGTTGTGACGGTTATGTACAGTCCATCATAATTTTGTAACAAAGACACATGGGAGTATCTTCATAAGTTTTCTGCCCATCCTCCGTNGTTATGTACAGTCCATCATAATTTTGTAACAAAGACACATGGGAGTATCTTCATAAGTTTTCTGCCCATCCTCCGTCACAAGGTGAGCAGATCTGTATCACTAGGGATGCTGTCCAAGTTTGAGGAGATTGAACTGCCAATCCCTGCCTCACAAACCTCAAGGAACAAATCTGGATTGACCGCTTCCATAACTTTCCAGGTGAGGGATTTCTTCATGGCAGATGCTTTGTCCTCGCAGTAGGCAAGTGCTGCTCTCTTGAGAGCCTCACAGTCATACTTGTCTGCAAGAAGCAGCAGGGAAGCCACTCTTTCCGGCATGATGGTCTCGATGAGGGCTCGCTCACATAGTGCTTTCAACCCAGGAAGCTGAAAACGATCAGCAGCAGCTATCAGTTGCCCAGCGAGGGAGTCCAGGTTGTCAACACGATCAGTGTAGATGTATCGAAGCATCTCTTGGAGAACGTCCTCCCCCATGCCATCAATGTTGAGTCGGTTTCCATCATCATCATCCTGGTGCTGTATCATTGCAGCAAGAACTGCAGATCTTGCAGAGAGGATACTGGAGTGGGCGGGAAACTGTCGTCCATCATCACCAGCCAGCATGACATCATTGCCTTCCGCATTCTCAAACAGGCTCCCCATATCTTGTGAAAGGCTGCAGTTGTTTCCTTCTGTCTGTACCACCTGAAGCAGAATGAAAGTAGCATGAATGTGCAATAAAGACCTCGGTTGTAATATCAGAAACCACTTGTGATTAAGCAACAAATCAGTGAATGGTGTTTTGTATACAGAAGATCTTGCACCTCTAAAAACGTGGTCGGTAATACCATCCTCCTTCCTTTTGGAAATTNTGGTGTTTTGTATACAGAAGATCTTGCACCTCTAAAAACGTGGTCTGTAATACCATCCTCCTTCCTTTTGGAAATGGCTGTTGGCACTCTATGTTTGCATCAAACTTTGTAACACTATGTTCTAAGCAATTTTTTTTAATACAACCTGTGAATCAGTACGTCTATATTAACAAANATCAAACTTTGTAACACTATGTTCTAAGCAATTTTTTTTAATACAACCTGTGAATCAGTACGTCTATATTAACAAAAAAGGTTGTCCTGTCATAACACTCTGGTGAACTGTTTGTGAGATAATATTCATGTTAAAAATTCAAAACAGAACGTGTGTTGCGTACCAAGTAAGTAAACCACAATACAGAGTAAGGAAATTTAAATGTCTTTTCAGGGATGCACAATTCCCTTAATAATCACTTCACAAGAAAAGTGGTACATACATTTTAGTCTTATATTTTCATCAGGGAATTTGTCCCCATGTTTTAGAAACACATAGTATATACTGCACATACATATACACATGTATGTACAGTACATGTATTTATTTATATTAATTTTGTGTTGGAAATATAAGGCAAAGTGCCATTCATGTTGCCCACCATTTTTAAAGTAACAAATAATTTAAACAAGTCTTCTACTGGAGAAGAAGNGGCAAAGTGCCATTCATGTTGCCCACCATTTTTAAAGTAACAAATAATTTAAACAAGTCTTCTACTGGAGAAGAAATGCCTTAAGAGTGCTGGTGTTCAGCCAGTAGGGAGATACTTCACTCTCATCTGTTCATGGTTATCTGTTTGACTGTTTCTCATGTTTTCTTATCCTCTACCAAGGTTATATATACCGGCATTGCCTGCAATCAACTGCATGTTTAAGTCGCAGTATCTTAGACTGGTGCTATCTGGTCAAGACCCAGGTAGACCAACAGTATTGAACAGAGTTGGTTGTTGGCCNACAGTGTCTTAGACTGGTGCTATCTGGTCAAGACCCAGGTAGACCAACAGTATTGAACAGAGTTGGTTGTTGGCCAGCATGGCTGTCCCTCTCCATCCTTACCTGGAGTTTGACGGACATCTCGACATCTCCTGAGGGCCAGTNGGCAAAGTGCCATTCATGTTGCCCACCATTTTTAAAGTAACAAATAATTTAAACAAGTCTTCTACTGGAGAAGAAGTGCTGGTGTTCAGCCAGTAGGGAGATACTTCACTCTCATCTGTTCATGGTTATCTGTTTGACTGTTTCTCATGTTTTCTTATCCTCTACCAAGGTTATATATACCGGCATTGCCTGCAATCAACTGCATGTTTAAGTCGCAGTATCTTAGACTGGTGCTATCTGGCCCAGGTAGACCAACAGTATTGAACAGAGTTGGCTGTTGGCCAGCATGGCTGTCCCTCTCCATCCTTACCTGGAGTTTGACGGACATCTCGACATCTCCTGAGGGCCAGTNTGTTGGCCAGCATGGCTGTCCCTCTCCATCCTTACCTGGAGTTTGACGGACATCTCGACATCTCCTGAGGGCCAGTCCACGTGTCTGTCAAGGATGTTAAGGTCACGGTATCCCACAGAGAGCATTTCCTTGGAGTTCTGAAGCTGCAGCGCTACTCGGCTGACCTGGCATGTCTCCCACTGCCCGAGCTCTATGTTGCGGATGGCGAACTGGAAGCGAACCCGCACCTGTTCGGCCTCTTCCACGCGGCTCCTCAGAAGGTTCAGACACAGCACCGCGGGGTTGGCCAACCTCTTGCCCGCAGGCCCCCTCCAGTATCTGATGGACAGGTTCCACCGTGTATGGATGCCATTCACATTGAAGTCAAATGCAGGGCTGTCGTGAGAGTCTTTCTTGGTACACTTTGCATACTTATTTATGTGCCAGGTGTACTTAAATATGACATCTGATACTGCTGGGACAAGAAGTTCCACGGTGGCATTGCTTTTTGCCATGGTCAACCTGTGAACAGATAACACAAGGATTATTTGAAAATAGCCCTGAATTATTTCCTTTTTAATGAATGACTGAAAAATGAATGGGGTTCAGAAGTCTTGAGTTCCAACTTCTTTGGAAAAGAGTTTTAATGAATGGGTGACTAAATTATGTATAGATTAATTGTAGTTAAGAAACGTTGAACAGTTTTCTGTAAATAAACTATTGTATATTTTTTTTATCTAGTTGCTTTAACGTATGTTTATTTTATTTTTTTTGGGTTGCTCTGTACTATTAAAATGTGTTACGCTGTGCCTGCAATTTAGTTGTAAAATACTGAAATTTAAACATAAAAAGAGCCAATCTAGTCAGAGACTTGAAATACAGTTACTGCATGCTCCTTGCAACTAGTTAACTNATTTAAACATAAAAAGAGCCAATCTAGTCAGAGACTTGAAATACAGTTACTGCATGCTCCTTGCAACTAGTTAACTACTTGGGTTTAATACTTCCATTATATGGTTAGTTTATAGCTTAAATAATAGTACTCGTAGGTTAATTTACTGAATTATGTAACCAGTTTGTAATATTCATTTTAGTTTAAAGACCCCTGCACGTGGGATCTAGTCTACAGCATATTCAACCATTATTTGTAATCTGCTTGCATTTTATGATCCAGTCTGCAACATCTTTGCATTATTTTGTCTACAGTGCTGTTTTTCACTTTGCTTATCACTGCTGATTTCAATTTTCTGTAAATGCAAGCATACTTAGGAATGTAGGGACTATAATTATACATCATTTGCCATCACTATATACCACAAACAGTTATAGAAATATTTTTTGTGTTGCTTGTGTGCTGTAGTTAATTTTTTCAAGTGCCAAACAATATCAAATTTGTGGCAGCCATTATCAACATTCTCTTTCTCTTTTTCTGACACACTTTTGTAGTGTCTAGTATTCTCTCTTGCAGTCATTCTCTGTACCTTGCTCTCTCTTTCTCACATTCTCGGATACTTTCTATCTTTTTTTTTCCCCTCTATAATTCTCTCACCCTTGTGCTCTTTCTCTCATTCTCACTTTCACCATCTCTCTCATGTTGTCTCTCTCATATGTACCATACGTGTTGACAGGAATATAATGGTGTCCACAGCTTTGATGCTTTTGGTATTTGGAAGAAATTAATTACAAAATATGTGCAAGCAACACCATGCATACTGCATCTACCTCATATTACTCGCAGCTGTTGTACAGAACAAACAGTAGCATCTTCTTCAGAGATAAACACTTTATTTTGTTGTTCTGTTGATAAAACCTAACTTCACTTTAAAGTCAACTTTGTGCTTGTTAAAACATAAAGCATTCTATGAGTTGGGAAACATTACCAATTTAAAAATAAATTATTGCAATAAAGAAATAGTTTGACAGTTCACAACAAAAGTTAGTTTTTAAAAGCAGTATTTTACACACAATAAATTACTCTCTGTTACACAAAATTTATGCACTAAAAGGAACTACTTAATTAAAACAGAATTTTATAAGTTTGATAATACAGGCAAACCAAATAAGTGAACACTGCATCAGGACAGTGTTCTGTGCATCTGCAACTTAGAAAAAATGACACTTATTAATACTGTATTAGACTGCTTTGTTCCTGGATATACAAATCAGAAAAAATTGGGTATGGAATTAAGAGGATTTGGCATATGTTTTCTGGTGGCATATTTGCACACAGTTTTAACAAATCCTGCTTTAAACCATGAACACTTAAATGGCAGCCTATCTGATCGCTCATAAAGACAATACATTGCCGTACTGTAGCATTCCTTGTTCTTTGCTGACACTGCTTCAAATGAAGGTGGTGATATTAAGGTGTTAATGGCAGAACAAGTAAAGGTCACCAGGATCACATATTTGTCAGTGCTAGGCTCGTGTAAATGCTTCTGGTAAAGATAACTGTGCTCTAACGAAGCTGTTAGATGTCACAGGATTGTGCATAATGAAGCCACTGGCTCTTTTTGTGCCTGTCTAATAATCAAACATTCGACCCTTGTGTTAGTTTGTTGGGGTCATCCCGAACCGCACTGATGTGTATGGGTACGTAACTTAATGTGTCCATTGCATCCAACACAATCAATCAGTGNGGTCATCCCGAACCGCACTGATGTGTATGGGTACGTAACTTAATGTGTCCATTGCATCCAACACAATCAATCAGTGAAGTAAGAACAGCCTCAATGTTGGGTAGTTCAGTCGCCTGTCTACCCTACCTCTTGCAGCCCCATTACCCAGTTTCTCTCGAAACTTCCATTAGATTTTGTACATCAGTCTCACGCATCTTCTCAGAATTTTTATTGCTTACTAATTAAACCTGGCAAGTATCCCAACTTAATCGTACTGTGGAGTTTGAAGAGCCCGAATGGTGGGAAGTTTGGGACCCTGTCCATCTTGTCTCTTGCTGCCCTGTTAAGTAGTCTCTCCCAAAACTTCATCAGTTTTTGTTTGGCAGTCTCGTGCATAGNATCTTGTCTCTTGCTGCCCTGTTAAGTAGTCTCTCCCAAAACTTCATCAGTTTTTGTTTGGCAGTCTCGTGCATAGTAGTTTGCCTGATTAGATATACTTGGCAAGTATTATGTGTATTACACCACATGCACTATTCTGAAGACTGCCTATCTATGCCATAGAAAGAGTGATGGCAGCTTCCTCATATGACGTGTGCATGCGTCATCACATGAAACTTTGTTTGCATGCGCTTTTTTTACCAACTTCCACTGTTACTAAATGATTTTATCGTGATGTGTAAAATTTTGTATACTGCATTTTATATAANTTTTTTTACCAACTTCCACTGTTACTAAATGATTTTATCGTGATGTGTAAAATTTTGTATACTGCATTTTATATAAGTACACTAAATTTTGACAGACAATGTAACTAACCTACACAGTATGTAAACAATAAATGCTCTCGTCTGTGAAGTATTATAACAGCTGATGAATTGTTGCGGGATGTAGTGTGTTGTTATGTTGGCAATATTAATGATGACCATGGAAGAAAATAGTACTTAAAACTAAAATTTGTAATTCAAAACTTGAATTATACTTACAACATTTATGCTTAAAATTACATTTTTAAACTAATGTTTGGGTTTTTTTTTTTTTTTTTTTTTTTTTTTTTTTTTTTTTTTTTTTTTTTTTTTTNTTTTTTTTTTTTTTTTTTTTCAGTGAAACATTTCCTTCTCTGTGAACACCATTGTGTATGTGATCTCTTTTGTCACATTTATGCGAATACCTTACTGGTGTTGTTGGGATATTTGATCAATATTTATTAATTTTTGTATTTGCTTTCACTAAGCANGATCAATATTTATTAATTTTTGTATTTGCTTTCACTAAGCATTGTAGGTTGTAGGGTGCCTTGTTAGTAATTTTTCTTGTGTGAAATGTAATATTGTCAGCACATGTAAAGCTTGATCTGCCATTTTCTGTACTGGCGTGAAGTGCTACAATTTATTTACGTTATGAATTTTCCAAGTTTGTAAGTTTCGGGAAACCTGCGCCGCGTCATTCTTACTCAATGATTCTGCAAATAAATGAATTTGTATCAGTGCAGACAAATGTGTCCAAGGATTGCCACAGAACTTGTGGCCAGGAGTTGTCAATAGGAATTACAAACACTAAGTCTGTTGGAAACTAGCGTAGCCGAAAAAACCACCAGTTCAGCATTTTTTTTTTGTAGTGTAAAAATAAGATGTCTTTTATGTGAAAAAACAAAAGAGTGTAATGTTAATTTCACTAAAAAATATTTACGTACCAATAGCATTATATATTTATTGGGTTTTGTTCTTTTGGTGAGGTTAAAACTATCCACATTATAGTAATTTGAATGTTTCTTCTGTACGAGTGAAATTTTCCACTTCTCCATCAAAACAATATGTTATTCAAAATGATACCATCTCTTAGAAAGAGCTGCTAAACAATCCCGTCTCATGAAAGATGTTAAACTAAAGTCCTACCCCACCTTCTACATCTGTAATAAAATAGAGTCCCAGCATTATAACTTGGTCATAATAAAAATAAAACAAGTTGGAATTTTAACCTACTGTGACCATAGCATTTGTTTACAGGCATTGTTTTCTTTATTGACAGAATAGCTGTGGCAGTGCTACTTTTCCAGAACTGTCAAAATTNTTGTTTACAGGCATTGTTTTCTTTATTGACAGAATAGCTGTGGCAGTGCTACTTTTCCAGAACTGTCAAAATTTAGTGAACTTATATGAAATTGAGTGTATTTTAGCAAATTTTATTAAACGTATTTAAAATGCTGAAATCAAAATAGGTCAACATTTTTTAAAGTGAATTTTTTNATTGTAGGTTGTAGGGTGCCTTGTTAGTAATTTTTCTTGTGTGAAATGTAATATTGTCAGCACATGTAAAGCTTGGTCTGCCATTTTCTGTACTGGCGTGAAGTGCTACAATTTATTTACGTTATGAATTTTCCAAGTTTGTAAGTTTCGGGAAACCTGCGCAGCGTCATTCTTACTCAATGATTCTGCAAATAAATGAATTTGTATCAGCGCAGACAAATGTGTCCAAGGATTGCCATAGAACTTGTGGCCATGAGTTGTCAATAGGAATTACAAACACTAAGTCTGTGTGTTTCGTTAAATGTATTTCAAAACAGTTATTAGAATGTTGGAAACTAGCGTAGCCAAAAAAACCACCAGTTCAGCATTTTTTTTTTGTGTAAAAAAACAAAAGAGTGTAATGTTAATTTCACTAAAAAATATTTACGTACCAAGAGCATTATATATTTATTGGGTTTTGTTCTTTTGGTGAGGTTAAAACTATCCACATTATAGTAATTTGAATGTTTCTTCTGTACGAGTGAAATTTTCCACTTCTCCATCAAAACAATATGTTATTCAAAATGATACCATCTCTTAGAAAGAGCTGCTAAACAATCCCGTCTCATGAAAGATGTTAAACTAAAGTCCTACCCCACCTTCTACATCTGTAATAAAATAGAGTCCCAGCATTATAACTTGGTCGTAATAAAAATAAAACAAGTTGGAATTTTAACCTACAGTGACCATATCATTTGTTTACAGGCATTGTTTTCTTTATTGACAGAATAGCTGTGGCAGTGCTACTTTTCCAGAACTGTCAAAATTTACTGAACTTATATGAGATTGAGTGCATTTTAGCAAATTTTATTAAACGTATTTAAAATGCTGAAATCAAAATAGGTCAACATTTTTTAAAGTGAATTTTTTGTCTCCACTTTAAAGCTGTAGAATAATTGTTACTATATAGATTAAAAACACAAATATTTCAAAGACAGTTGATAACATTAATACATTTTGTAATTTGGTTTTATAAAGAAGACAGATAATCAAGTTTATTAACAAATTTACACTAAACATTTTTTTTNATTTTTTTTTTTTTTTTATGTATGTGAGGGCCAGAAATTCTCAAAGGATTTACTGATGCATCATAGTAGTATTAATATTGCAAATTCTTTTCTTAATTTAATTTTTAAATTTTATATTGCATTTTGTGGACACTTTCATTACATAGCAGAATCATAAATAAGGCTATGGAATTTGTCATAAATAGTTTAACAATAAAGGATAGCGTGTGAACATGCAGAGCAACATACATTTTGTAGTATAAAAGAGAACATACCTACATAAAAAATGGTTACTGATCAACAAAACAGCATTACTCGTTACAAAAATTATGATACAATTAAAACTTCTTTTCATGTTCAAAAAATTCACCAACAGTATAAAATGAGTGAGTTATCAGAAAATGCATTATTTTAAGTTTTGAAAGCTTTGCTGTCATGAATATAAAGATTTCTTATAAAAAAAAGAGGCAGTTTATTAAGAATACAAGCAACTGATTATAAAACTCTTTTCTAGAACATTTTTAGATGGGCAGAGGGTTTTTGTATATTATTTATGCTTCTGGTATTATAACTGTGAAAACATGAATATTTTACAAAATTATTAGGATTATCTGTAATATAAAACATTAGCGAATATATGTACTAACAAGTCAGAGTTAAGGTTTTAAATTTTGTGAATAATTCGCTTCATGAAAAAAACTTATCCTTTTGCCAAAAATTCGTAATGCCCATTTTTGTATTTCAGATATTTAATTACTTGCAGCAGAGTTACCTCAAATAATAACATCATGAAAAACTAATGAATGGAAGTATGCAAAATAAACTGCTTTATCTGATTCAAAACCAAGTACAGACATTTACAATATTTCTGAGAGCAAACCATGAAGTGATTACTTAGCTTTGGTGTTAAATAGTTACGTTCCTTCCAACTCAAGTTGAATCAATAATTAAACCAAGAAATTTAATACTGTAAATGTAAATGTATAAGCAAATACATCAAAAGGTTTTTCTTCCTCTCAATAGTGGCATAGTTAAAGATTTCATTTAATTATTTTTCTTTTTTGGTCTCTATTTAAAAGTACAATCATGTTTGGCAAATTTACTGGTATAAGGCATTATTGTAAAAATTTGCACAAATAATTGTTAGGTACTTGAATGAACAATGCTGAAAGCAGAGAACAAAAAATCCCATTTTAAATCCTTTTATTTTTTCTGGGCAAAGGCATTTTTTTAGTTTTTGTAGTTAATTTAATATTTAATTTATTATAAAATTTGTGATTTAATTTAATAAATAACATATAATGAATATTTCAAGAACTGAGTAACATGCTAATACTTACAGTTTTCCTAAAAATAATGAAAGGTTTGTTAGTGTATGAAAATGATCAATACGGGATGTCTTGTTCACATTATATTTCATAGATTCTTTTTCCTGTGTGCTCATGAGCAGTTGGCATATAGACACAACTGCCATGTTAGTGGAATGGCTCTGTGATTGCCCCATTAAATGGAATAGTGCCCAGTCTCACATGACTGGGCTGTAGTCAGACCTTATACTGACCATCCAAGTAACAGACTAACACAGAATGGGGAAGAAACAGGATCTCAGCACTTTGATCGTGGCCAGATCATTGGGGCCAGGCATATGGGGCACTTCATCTCTGAAGTCTTACAGGCCACCGTGTGTGTTCATGGATTTAGATAAGACCATTGCCGCCAGGAAGAATGCCACAGTGGTCAGCATAGTGATGACAGGGGTTGCCATCAGCTAGTTTGGTAACAGCAGATATACAGGCCACAGAACAGCAAATTACTCACGAATTCAGTGCTGAATCGCAACAACCTGTGAGCAGCTGTACCATCTAGAACCATTTCCTCACTGTGAGGTAAAGAAGCTGCTGTCCTACTATGGTACATCTGCTCACCTCACCAGAAAATGATAACAGGGATCTGCTGGCAGATCAGGTGCACCCATTTCTGCACCTACAGCACCCTGCAGGAGACCTGTACCTACAGAAAGACAGTGCACTGGCCCACCGCCCCTGAATTGTGACTGATGGGTTAGATGAACACTCCACAGACTTGAGGTTGCTTGCCTGGCCCCTGAGGTCACCCGACTATAATCCTGTCAACCACATCTGGGATGCTGTCAAGAGGAATGTGTGCACCATGGATCCTGCTCCGACTGATTTTCGTGTGTTGTGGGAGGATATGCAGCAGCCTTGGATCATTATGGCTCCAGACCACTTCTGATGTCTTGTTAAGTCCACTCAATGCCACATTAACATTGTCAGGGCAAAAGTGGGTGCTACTTGCTACTAGGCAGGTATCTCCAATTCAACTGCTCATAAGTGTATTTTCTGCATTTTTTTGGAACAAAATAATTTCTGTGACCAAATTTTTTGTATAATAATAATTTATCAAGTTCTGTATTGATGCTCTTTGTAGCTATCTGCGTATATAGAGGATTGTTAGAGGATGGTGACTAAACAATACCGGGTGTTCACGAACAAATGATGATAAAACACCAGAGTGGGATAGATAAGTATAAATGGAGCGTATTTCATTGAGGAACCAATAGTCTTACGTCAATAGTTAACTTGCTAGTGGCAATGGCAATGTGCAGGGGCAGGTATGCAACCTTGGCTGACAATAGTGCCCAGCAATCACGTATATGAAATCTCCACACTTGATAATTGTGTGAATTATAAAAATATACCTTTTGCCTTGTCTTTAATGATAACTACATGTTTCTGTGGGTTACAATTAAATATTTTATGGAAACAAATTGACCTTCTCTATTGGAATATAAGCATTGCTAAAAAAGTGGATACACATTTTAGCTGAGAGAGCTTTTGAAATTATAACAACAGTATTCACTTAATAGTTAAAATAATATTTAAACCTTTTGGGTACATGTGCTCAAAAAATTTTTCCCTGCATTCAAGGCACAATAATATGGATGACAATAACTCCCAGCACCCAAACGCTAATACATGCAAGGTGCTGAATTGGCATGCAGTGCTTCTGTCTTCACACTTTCCTGTGCAAATTTTTTGTGTTACAGTGGAACTTTATTACATGCGATGAAAGTCTACAGATGTAAATATGACTGTATTGTTTTATTCCGCCTACCTCTTAAGGAAACTGTGCATGCAAGCTCTAAAATTGTAATTTNTCTTCACACTTTACTGTGCAAATTTTTTGTGTTACAGTGGAACTTTATTACATGCGATGAAAGTCTACAGATGTAAATATGACTGTATTGTTTTATTCCGCCTACCTCTTAAGGAAACTGTGCATGCAAGCTCTAAAATTGTAATTTTTTTTACCAATTTTATCATTTTTTTCTAATTTTGTCACACTATGTTACAAAAACAAAACTGTNCTAATCTTGGCATACACTATGTTACAAAAACAAAACTGTACAGGGTTAGATAATTGGTTTTTATCTTTTCTCGCAAAAAGTTGTATTCGCTGGATATTTACCTACTGAGATACACATAAACACACACACAAGGAATGTACAGAAAATATGTCCAGTTTACTATCTCGTAATGCTTCCCATTTAACTTTGAGAAGGCACATGTTCATGTGTGACTTGCTGAATCATTCACTGGTTATAAAACAGGCAAACTTTAAAGGTGCATTTATCAAGTTAGTAACAGCCTCAGCTACCTAGTTTGCCAAAAATGTGTAGAGAATTATAGGTTTTCTTTTGAATTGTACTTGAAAACTATTCAGTAATTTTGATTGTTGTTTACTGAGGAATATCATCTTAAAATCTNTCCGCCTACCTCTTAAGGAAACTGTGCATGCAAGCTCTAAAATTGTAATTTTTTTTACCAATTTTATCATTTTTTTCTAATTTTGTCACACTATGTTACAAAAACAAAACTGTACAGGGTTAGATAATTGGTTTTTATCTTTTCTCGCAAAAAGTTGTATTCGCTGGATATTTACCTACTGAGATACACATAAACACACACACAATGAATGTACAGAAAATATGTCCAGTTTACTATCTCGTAATGCTTCCAATTTAACTTTGAGGAGGCACATGTTCATGTGTGACTTGCTGAATCATTCACTGGTTATAAAACAGGCAAACTTTAAAGGTGCATTTATCAAGTTAGTAACAGCCTCAGCTACCTAGTTTGCCAAAAATGTGTAGAGATTTATAGATTTTCTTTTGAATTGTACTTGAAAACTATTCAGTAATTTTGATTGTTGTTTACTGAGGAATATCATCTTAAAATCTGTTTCTCATCTGTTAGTTCATCATTTTTAATCTTGCTTTTCACATCTAAAGTGAATATTTTCTTGCAGAAATAATTAAATTAGGTCTTTTCAGAATAATTTTTGTGTTCAAAAAAAACAGGACTGCCCTAGGTTCCCGATCCTGATGGTCTGTTCTAAGTCTTTATACTTAGAAAGTTTATCTCTCTGACCGTTTACTGTCATTGTAATAAATAGCAATTCTAAATCCACTTATAAAATGTGTACAATTTAGAACACAATTTCGAATAACATTAGACAGTGTAAGTATAGTGTCGGGAGTTTGTTTTAAACAGGAAACACACTGGATTGGCTTGGTCCTGCACAGCGCAGTACGGCACCAACCAGCCCTCTTGAAATCCACTGGTTAGCACATGCCGGTCAGTCTGACTGTATTAGTAAACTGCAGCAGAATATCTGAGTGGCATCACAACACTATGAGAGGCGATGAATATTAGGGGCTGTCCACGGGCTAGGAACAGTTTCAAAATATGTTCCTTCAAGATCACCAATTGTGTTCTTATCACTGACCTTGAATAATAGTCACCAAACATTCGGTTATTGTGCCAGTTACATTTACTTTATAATTGTGGAGATTTTTTGTTCTCATTAAAAAATTATCTTTTAATGATGCTCATCAGAAAAATTCTAAATTTAATTAAACTTTCATTAACAATTTATTGTCAGTTTAATGTAAACAAGATGCTGTTTTTCTTATAAAATATCTATATTCATTAAACCTGTACCAAAAATAAAAAACTTAGGTAATAAATGAAGTACATAGTATCACTTCAAATAGAAAGCCCCAAAATCCAAGGCTTTGAAAGTAGATTTTCCCCAACCCCCCAAAATCACGTGGGTGGCTCTGTTGAAAAGTCCAATTCAGAAAATTTGCAGCAATGTGAGGACATAGAGCTCACATTCCCTCTAAAATCTGTACATATGAAATTAGGGCTTAATTTGTGCTGTGTGTGCATGTGCGTGCATGCATGCATGTGTGCGTGCATGCATGGGTGCGCACATCGTATTGTGTCGTGGAAACACCCGGATCAATTTTAATAGAATTTTGTATTTTAGTTTACAGTAGTATTATGCAAGGTGTAAGGGGTATGCGGAGTTACAAGTTTGTAATATTAAAGTGGTGAAAGGAAAAATAGTATTCCTATTTTAATAGACATTACAGAAGAAAGCCTAGAGAAAGACATTACACAGTAGTACTTGTTTCAGACCACAAGAAAAATATTTTTTTTGTATTCTCTCCCTGGAAATTGAAGCAAGTACAGTGAGCAATATTTCCCTCCCATTGATCCCATCTGGTTAACTAGTAAAATCATTCCTTTGGTGTTAATTTCATGTGGAATGCCTTTGAGAGAACCAAAATTTTGATTGTAGGTATTAAATATGTTTGAAAGCTCAAACCCAGATAAATTCAATACATCTTCTGTCTCACTTTCATAGTTAATTGCCACATCCAGAGTTTATGCCTGATGCGATGTGACATTTGATGTTTAAATTCCTAACATTAATTTTCAGTGAATTAAGTTTATATTTCATTATTCAAGGAATGCAAAAATCATGGACAAAATATTAATGTGGTNATTAATTTTCAGTGAATTAAGTTTATATTTCATTATTCAAGGAATGCAAAAATCATGGACAAAATATTAATGTGGTTGTGATTATATATGTCATATACTCAGAAAAGGGAGGAAAGTGTAGTTTACTAATAAAGTATGCATTCGTTTATATATTTTTGTTTTGGATTTTAAAATCACTGCAGAATTAATACTATGTTTTAAAAAAGAAAATGCTGATCAATAATACCTTACCTCCATGGCTATGAAATTATCTGGTAAGATAGTGATGTACCCAGAATGTACGTTTAGATTAGTTTACAATGTAAGCCATCCCTCCCTTCTTCCGTTAGACGCGTTCTACAATGACACGTACGCGGATACGGATCACAGAAATGGACGCGGACGCGTAACACACTCAGTTTCAATCTGCAATGAGAAGTGACACACATGCGGACGTGGATAAAGTCTGTCTCATGTAAGTTGGCAAGATTTTGAAAGTTCGATGAAAGTAGCATCAAATGTTTGCTTTTCGTTTATGNAAGTCTGTCTCATGTAAGTTGGCAAGATTTTGAAAGTTCGATGAAAGTAGCATCAAATGTTTGCTTTTCGTTTATGTACCCTTTCGCCATCAGCTGGTGCGTCAAGTGGAGGCTGTATTTTTTTTATCTATGCTGTCAGCTAATCCACTTACCATTGTACTGTATTGCTAAACAAACTTTGAGGTATTTATAGACTGACATCTGTCTAAAAAATTCTTAGGTTATAAAAGTAAAAATATATAACCTTGCAAAAAATTAAATATTGGCCAACTATTTTAATTTATCTGAGACTGATAATTTGGGTTAACATTTGCGAGACGACAATTGTAGTTCTTATCACACTTTGGACGTTACAGCTAATACATTAAGAATTTTAATAAAAATAATTTTGGGGATTTGCTTGACAAAGCACTTTCATTCGCCATCTCACCAACGGCTTTGAAAGCGGGCAGCAGAACAACATGGCGTGTAATGGACGTAAATGTAACGATTACCGGCCCAAAGTAAATTACCAGTAAACAAAATCGCTGTGTACGGAAATACATGTTACTTTAAAAATTATATANATTACCGGCCCAAAGTAAATTACCAGTAAACAAAATCGCTGTGTACGGAAATACATGTTACTTTAAAAATTATATAGAGAATTCGCGGGAAAATAAAATCATTTGTATATGTTTGTAAATTTGTTATTTTACACAAGAAAGCTATATTTTTCTGGCTGGTTAGTGCTTCGGGAGAGAAGCAGATGGCGCGCATGGCATGGCGCTACACTTTTGTGAGTCGAATGCATTTCTGAACAGGTGGNCTTCGGGAGAGAAGCAGATGGCGCGCATGGCATGGCGCTACACTTTTGTGAGTCGAATGCATTTCTGAACAGGTGGAAGCACTTAGTCTGCCTCATGATCCCGTATTTTTAAAAGTTGGCTTTTCTCCTACTACTGGCTTGAAACGACACGAGTTTAAAATGTATTTCGTCAAATTATTTGGAAAAATAATTCAACAATACCCTGCAATATTACNTTAAAATGTATTTCGTCAAATTATTTGGAAAAATAATTCAACAATACCCTGCAATATTACTGTAGGCTTTTGGAATTAATTTCAAGCGTGTATAGAAAGCATGGATGGAGAGTGGGGATACGACGTGAAAAGAACTCCCAAGGTTTGAAGTTGTTTCATGTTAATACGGATCGTTTTATTGTGCATTTCATTTTGAACACCTATAAATTACTACTTTAGCATGAAGGTATGTTTGTAACACTAAAAACCGCTGTTTTATGGCCACGTAAAATAAAATGTATTAATTAATCTAAGAACTCTTTCTCATCCGCGTATTTTCTGCTTGTCTGATGTGCGCCGGCACTGCACTCAGAATAGCCAACGTAATATTAATTTTTGTTCGTTCATGCGTCAGTTGATACAGGATTTTGTAAATGGCACGTTGTTTGTTTCGTATACATCAAGTGCCACTCACTGACTAAAAATTCTCGCCAACTTATATGAACGTACGGATACACGTAAGAAAGTTGGGCATCTACCAATTCTTCAGTGTCCGTAAATCCAATAGAACTCGAGTATTTGATTTGTTGATATTCGTTTTTGTGGCCCTTGTGGTATACACGTCATCAAGTGCTTCGATTTGCCATGGCGATTATCATTTTTGTTTTAATAAATAAATGCATGTGGTTCGGCGGTAGTATTTACGAATTTTTAAACACTGTAAAAAATATACAAAATGAGATGTGTATATTATGAAACCGAAATCAGTAATTGACAACATCTGAGTAAGTTGCAAGCCTACGTTTCTTCGTATTGTAGAATGGTTCAAATTCATCCCAAGTCGTTGGCTTGTTCCTCTTACTTTTCCGAGTAATTTTTCTTGCGTATCCGTGTATTGTAGAACGGGCCGTAACCTCTAGATATACATTCGTGGGCGTTGAGAAGACCAAATAAATAAATATAAGAATAGATAATCCGCGAAGTTCGGTAAAAGTTTTAAACTAAATTTGATTTCAGTCGTGTTTCGACACAGGCCAAATGTAAAACTTGACGTTTCACTGCCGTTAGAGAAGCTGTCATATGCGTTGATCAGACGATACAAGCTTCATGTTCGCAGCTGAACATGCGCGCAATACGTCGTTAATTGGCGCTAACTGCCGCTCTGCCGACCTTGACATTCTGGTCTGATGCCAACTAGGTGAGACGCTACGGAGCTGACCACTTGGCATGCAAGCCGGGAGGTTGTTAAAGAAAAGTAAATAATGATTGGTGGGACGCGGCGTGCGGCGGCCGCCTAACGTAACAGGGGTGACCATCAAAACGATTGGATCACTTTCACGACTCCTCCCAGACTTCTTCAGGCCTACACGCGACCCACGTGAAAAAATAACTTTTGGCAGTTACATCTATAAATATACGGTTTTGCGTTCGCCACGAACAATGATTTTTTCCCTACTGCCAACCGAGTAGATGAAGACATACTTTTTGTAATACGGGACACTTCCTTTCCATATTATATATTTATTTAACTTTTGCAGTCGAGTAATTAAAGTTCGGCATTTGCCTGTTTAAAGCCCATGTCCTGACACGCTCATCAATTTTACTGGTCATCAGATTCGAGACGGTTACAATAACGATATTCAGTGTAGTCTAGTAAACATCTGCAAATATCCTGAGAAGCTAACCTCGTTTTATGTTTGCCAATAGTTCAATGTCTATAACATTTAAAAGGTGATTTTTTTTCTGAACGAATATTTATCATTACGGCAACAAATATCGCATGTAACTGAAATACTGCAGTTATCCGTCATCCCAGCAATAGGCATCCATATATTTAGTTGTAAATCTCGTAGCAGTATCATCCTGTACTTTGGATTCAGTGAATTAGCCATTTACGTATTCTTATACTGCAAGTGTGAAACTAAAAAATTGGTGTTTTACAAACAATTTAATTGGATGATAAATTAATCTTTAAATTTTGCTATGAAATATTAAATGTTTTAAGAATTATAACAAGAAATAAACGGTTCGTTCTGGAGGAGACAAATTATTACAAGGAAATGTAAAACCTCATCGCCTGCGTGACGCGGATTCTAGAACTAACGCACAATAAATACTAAATTACCATAACTTAATTCGTATAATTAGCGTGACTGCATTGGTGGATGCCGCCCCCAACTGTTCCGCCAGCACAGGACANTATATATTTATTTAACTTTTGCAGTCGAGTAATTAAAGTTCGGCATTTGCCTGTTTAAAGCCCATGTCCTGACACACTCATCCATTTTTACTGGTCATCAGATTCGAGACGGTTACAATAACGATATTCAGTGTAGTCTAGTAAAGATCTGCAAATATCCTGAGAAGCTAACCTCGTTTTATGTTTGCCAATAGTTCAATGTCTATAACATTTAAAAGGTGATTTTTTTTCTGAACGAATATTTATCATTACGGCAACAAATATCGCATGTAACTGAAATACTGCAGTTACCCGTCATCCCAGCAATATACATCCAAATATTTAGCTGTAAATCGTATCATCCTGTACTTTGGATTCAGTGAATTAGCCATTTCCGCATTCTTATACTGCAAGTGTGAAACTAAACAATTGGTGTCTTACAAACAATTTAATTGGGTGATAAAATTAATCTTTAAATTTTGTTATGAAATAATAAATGTTTTAAGAATTATAACAAGAAATAAACGGTTCATTCTGGAGGAGACAAATTATTACAAGGAAATGTAAAGCCTCATCGCATGCGTGACGTGGATTCTAGAACTAACGCACAATAAATACTAAACGACCATAACTTAATTCGTATAATTAGCGTGACTGCATTGGTGGATGCCGCCCCCAACTGTTCCGCCAGCACAGGACATGGCGCACAACTCGGGTTTCATTTACAGCTACTCAAAANATGGCGCACAACTCGGGTTTCATTTACAGCTACTCAAAATACTTCTCTGGAATATAACAACTATTAATATCTCCCTATTGCTGTTTCACGAGTTGTTCACCGCGGTGAGTTGGGCGAAGCCAGGTCAGCGCGCAGATTCGCCCAAAGCCCTGGGTTAATTTTGGAGCAAATTAGCTTCGTTGGCTGCAATGAATGTTTAAATACAGCTGTGCGGCCGTAGCCCTGCTGCAGTCGCCTCGTGCGGCGAAGTGGTCAATCAAAGGAGCTCCCGTTCACAAGTAAATTGCATATTGAAATCACGCATTTCCTCTATAAACGTGGTAGCTTGGTTGGAGTGGGTATTTTGCGTGTTTGAGATCTAGAAGCACGGAAGCGGTAAGGGTGACATACGCACTCACGTCAGATGCTTTGTCGCCTCTACACGCAAGCTGTGATCCTACCACATTTTAGCGTAACAATAAAAGCGGCGCGTCACGGTGTTACTTTAGAGGTTTCGTACAAAAAATGTTTGCACGTCAAAATAGTTGTAAAATCATCCGCTTAAGGGCACTGCCTACCGGCTGGCAGCTGCGAAATTTTAATAGGAAATCCCATGTTAAGGAAATTTCGCCTCAGTGCGTTAATTTTAAAACAAAACCT
>NQII01006687.1:20526-33532 GCA_002778355.1 Clitarchus hookeri
AGGGGGTTGTCCGAATCATTGTTGTTTCTATCCCGCCCGCCAATTGTTTTGCGCACATGAGAGGAGGAGGAGGAGGAAGAGGTTAAGTGGCGGGGATGTTTATGCCGTGTCTGGGGGAGTTTTCCATTGCGCGCAGGTGCCAAGTATTCGTGCCGAAAGCCGTTTGGCGAGAAAATAATTCCCGTGGCGAACACAGGGATAGACGGGAGGTGTTGTGGTTAATATTATCAGCACGCCAGACTTTTACATTTTGAGGCTGAAGCCCGAATGTGACTCGAGCTGTGCTCCTTCAAAACAAATTGGTTCGTGAAGGCTTATAAAGCACATGAACATTATTTTATTGTTTTATCAGTATAATTTCTTAAAACAGCTTTTCGTTGTAATGTGACGTAATGAAGACGATGGCGTGTGAACTTGTTGACACTAATTAGGAAACAACTAGCCACTTCATTACTGACAGCTAGTCAGTAATGAACACTGTACAGTATACATTACTGGCAGCTAGTCAGTAATGAACACGGTACAGTATAATAATCGCGTCGGATGTAGTTTGAACCCGAGGTATGCGGACAAGTGGACTGAGTATACGAAAATACAGGGGGGGCTGTAGTGTTGGATATCGCTTGTGTTGAATGCTAGTAAATTAGTGCCGATCTTAAAGTTGTCATATGTATTTACTACAAACGGCGCACAAATATTCAACAAAAGAAACAAAAAGGAAATTAAATGTTTATAAAATAATATTTCTGACTGGTACCTGCTTACGAATGGCATTTAAGAAATTTGAAGTTTGCATGCTAGTAAAAACTACTGAAATTCCATTCCACAATCCATGTATGTAGTGCAGAAACGTGCAGCATATTTTTATCTTCGTTACATTGTCTAGGCACCAAATACGCAGAAGAATATCTTCCAGCCAGACGGCCAAATCTGCAATTAGTGAAGCGGCGCCTCTGCGTATTTTGGCGTATAGTACGTATTTAGTATTTTAAAGCGAAAAAAACTGCTAAGCTGTTATTTTTACAGATGCTGTTGTACATTTTTTTATAGTATGTGTGTGTAATTTGTAGCTAGTTGAAATAAATAAAAATTCTATCAGTAGACAGTCCTGGAGAGAATTGTGTGTATTTTTGTCTGAAACATTCTTCCCTTCTGCCACACTTGATTGCACAGTTCTGTATCGCCGGATAAAACTGCGTTGTATTTCACTGCACGCATTAAATTGTCGATATTAAAGACCTATTCACATTAACGTTAACATGAAGCTCGGTACCTTAACTTTACGTTATCGTTAAATGTTCAGATGTAGGTCGCGCAACAGTGCATTCACATTAAATTAAGTGTGATGTAAAATTAAAGTTTCCTTGTGGGAAGTTCAGTTAACTTAAAAATGAGGTAAAGGTAATGTAGTGTTTGTGAATCAAATTCGAGAAAACTATTTTTTGTCTTCGGCTTTATTTTTATTTATTCCTGCCAGCTTACTTGGATTGTATATTGTGTTATGTGCAATATTGAAGTGAAAGATTTAATTTCGTTTGTGCGTGATTTCATGATAAAGGAATTAATCATTTGAAATAACTCCAAACTTAAAGAAAAACTGTGGGTGCAAACAGGCGTCGGTTTAGATGAGAGATGAGGTTATTATTGTCACATAGATGCAAATGTTTTAAATACTGTATTATAACAGTTGTTGATGTGTATTCTGTATTTACAATATGTTTATATAGCTACATACACACACACACACACAAATACCTTTTTCCTTCCAAGAGTCTAGATACAGCATAGGTAGTGCTGTATTACGTCTTATAAAAGACTGACGTGGACCACNTACACACACGCACACAAAGACCTTTTTCCTTCCAAGAGTCTAGATACAGCATAGGTAGTGCTGTATTACGTCTTATAAAAGACTGACGTGGACCACTCGTGCGTGGTCTGGAACGGCCACTGTCATCACGTCATCGGCCCACAGTCGCTGCACCAGTGCGGCTCGCGGAACACGCACGTCGTTCGTCCCGATGCGTGTCCGCATCGTTCACTTGGGAACCGCTCACGACCCGATATCGAGTGATCCAACCGAGCGCCTGTGGTGTCCCTAGAGAGATCGGTGTAATAGCACAGTAATCAAGTGTTAGAAGGTGTGTATTAAATAGCATTAGAATGTATCGCCCACAGGCAAACGTTCGTGAAATTCGCTCTTAAGGGATTGTGAAGTAATCGCAGAATAAATGCACGCCACATGCATATTTAATGAGGTGTAGAGTAGCAAGGCTAGGGTATTTGAAGTGTTCTATATAATTTTCCGACTGTGATTGTGTGTCTAATCAAGCCAATTAGTGACGTGGGAAATAATTAGTCTTTTTTTCAACCTGACCGTTCTGGTCGTAGAGTGCCCCAAAACTTAACATACCTAAATTTCCCACATGCTCTGCAAGGCATCGCACAATCATGTTTTGTATGTAAATCNTGCCCCAAAACTTAACATACCTAAATTTCCCACATGCTCTGCAAGGCATCGCACAATCATGTTTTGTATGTAAATCACTGCTTAATTAAGAACTCTTAACTCTACAGGATTAAGAAAACTCAGTGGGGATCGCCCTTAAGGACTTTAAAATAAAGTAGTTTTTGTAAAACTGCTCTTAGTTTTTTTTTACGGTGGTATATTAACTTCGGTATGAAGCAATAACGTGTTTTGAGGAATAAGTAGTTTATTATATCGTGTTGGAAGTNCGGTGGTATATTAACTTCGGTATGAAGCAATAACGTGTTTTGAGGAATAAGTAGTTTATTATATCGTGTTGGAAGTCATGTACGAGTGTTGGGCCTGGTAGCCGTCGTGACGTAATGCCGCCTCCCGTCTATTCTGATGTTGGCTGTTTCCCAGTACCGCACACGGAAATGACCGGCGTAGTCCTAAATGAGTCGACTAGCCAGAATTAATGAAAATAACTTTCTGCTGTAAGTATACAAACACGCAATATTCAGTTTACGTTTGGTTCGCGAATCAAGTCTTGTGGGGATTCCGTTGTGAATAACACCACAGTAACGATAACCTAGTTTCATAAAAACTGCTCTAAAGACGTTCCTAAAGGTAAAGAGGTATTTTAGGACTAAGTGAGAAAGAGACAATAAATGAAATCATGTGGAGATGCGGGAATGTCACCAGTAGCCATGGTGTATACACAGAATGTATCTTAATTCGACCGACAAACTTTGGCTCCAGGTTAATCGCGGAAAAAGAAGTTTAAAACATATATAAGACATGGACTAAATCGACTCCCAAGGGCGGTACATGTCTTTGAAGTTGGACCTGACGCACCAAATTATTACAGATATCGGAGAAAATATGTAGGGTGGAACACTGCGTTTCTGGATAATGAGTAAGTGTAAAATGATCTACAAACACCACAAAACCTANAAAATATGTAGGGTGGAACACTGCGTTTCTGGATAATGAGTAAGTGTAAAATGATCTACAAACACCACAAAACCTTTCGCTGTTAACAAATTAATTCATGGAAATAATAACGGTTGCCACTCTTATTGCGAGCCATTATACATGACGTGGCAGCATATGTGTGATCTTTGTGTTGGAATATGAATCCGCATAATCCAATTGACGAAAAAAGTTGCCTTGTGTAAACATTTTAACTCCTGCCATTTTCAATTAATTTGAGTTTGAAACTTCCAAGAATTATGTTCAAAACCTGGCAGGCGGGCAACACGCACAACACCCAATAACGAATGGTTGCGAATATCAAAGGGACGAGGTAACGGAGAGGACTGAAATATTCAGACATATGAGGTGACAAATGTATGGTGGTGGTTTACCGGTATTTAAGTTNAAAATATGTAGGGTGGAACACTGCGTTTCTGGATAATGAGTAAGTGTAAAATGATCTACAAACACCACAAAACCTATCGCTGTTAACAAATTAATTCATGGAAATAATAACGGTTGCCACTCTTATTGCGAGCCATTATACATGACGTGGCAGCATATGTGGGATCTTTGTGTTGGAATATGAATCCGCATAATCCAATCGACGAAAAAAGTTGCCTTGTGTAAACATTTTAACTCCTGCCATTTTCAATTAATTTGAGTTTGAAACTTCCAAGAATTATGTTCAAAACCTGGCAGGCGGGCAACACGCACAACACTTAATAACGAATGGTTGCGAATATCAAAGGGACAAGGTAACGGAGAGGACTGAAATATTCAGACATATGAGGTGACAAATGTATGGTGGTGGTTTACCGGTATTTAAGTTNAGGTAACGGAGAGGACTGAAATATTCAGACATATGAGGTGACAAATGTATGGTGGTGGTTTACCGGTATTTAAGTTGTTGTAATAAGAATATGCCAGGTAAATTCACATTGTCATTTATTACATAACGAAGTGCAATATTGTGGTATAAACGAGCCTTAGATGAGGTGCTCGAACTGTCTGCCTCCAACCTCGCTGCAGAGTGTACACCGACGATGCCATGGTTGCCGAACACGGTCAAACACGCCGAATAGGGTTCTTATGATTTCGGCAGCAGCATGTATTCTGGCCACGAGATCCTCCAGATACGCTATTGGAGTCTCGTACACCGAACACTTCATAGCACCCTACAAGTAAAAGTCAAGCAGTGTAAGATCTGGGGACCTCGCAGGCCATAGTCTCGGCCTACCCGTTTACCCGTAAACGTGGTGTCAAGTTACTCTCGAACATGTGCACCAAATTGCGGTGGTGCATCGTCATGCTGCAGCCACATTTATTGTTGAATCCCAAGTGGAACGTCTTCCACCAACTCTGGCAAAACCTGTTCCAAAAACACGAGGTACCAGTCAGCATTTAAGCGAGCGGTCAATATGTATGGCCCAATTAAACTGCTACCTACAATGCCACGCCATACGTTAACGCCAAATTGCTCCTGGTAATTGTGGATGAAGGGCGCGTGAGTGTTCGCCTCCGTTCACACGTGACTGTTACGAGACGTCAACACACATTCTCTTGTGAATCGCGCTTCGTCAGTCAACAACACGACACTTGGGAAATGTGGCTCTACCACACATCGTTGCAAACACCACTGCACGAACTATAAACGTTGTGGGTAGTCTTCAACCTTCGAATGGTGCACTTTCTGTCGCCGATATGGATGGAGCCGCTGTTCATGCACAACTCTCCACACATTCATGTTTCAATTGCGGACCGCATGCGCCACTTGACGGATGCTGGTAGATGGCAACTCGTGGAACCTCCGCAGCACCTCCACCTCAAAGTGAGGGGTTCGTGCCTACCGTGGACGGCCAACATTAGGCCTGTACACCTGTATCATGTACGGCATTGGGACAGGTACGCTCGGTTTCACAGTGTACCATGATCGCTGTGACGTCACGTAAACACGCTGCATGGCTCTCTTACTCACCGTAAATGTTCCCTGTTCGCGAAGCCTCCTATCAATGGCTGTGAACGTTGAATGATGTGGCACACATCTGTTTGGATATGTGTGCTGCAGTTTCACTGTGCAGCCCCACACTCAAGGTGAATGTCAGTCATTTTAGGTCATATAAAACGATCCATTTCGTGATACCCAAACTAAGCCTCTGTTCCACTCCGCTAAACACCAGTACAATGGTTTCGGTTGAGTAAACGACTGAACATATCACAGGAGACACAGGCCCAAGACCCTCCATTTAACGATGGTGTGTGTGTGGTGTAGCGGCCTACATGATAGGCCGTTATGACAGGAAATTAATCCTCCATGTAACTGTATGACGCCATCCCTCACGCAACAGTGTTGTGATACCTGCATACAAGCAGTGTTTGCCCGCACCAGCCTCGTATACGAGTTGGTCATAATAATTTCACTAAGTCGATTTACAACGTACACATCATCCACGATCATAACACACACAAGACGATTCTTGCACATAAGATATATTTGGTAACTGTGGTATGGACATTGATGTTGTCATACAATTATCGATTACTACTGTAAACGCTACATTGTTGTACGCATTACGGTGGTGTCCTCTTTTCTTTTAATACCCATGCTTGATACGGCACAATTCATTCCGCACTCTCGCGTCTCTCGCCATGTAAATAGCACACAGACAAATGCAGTGTACTTTGCTATTGTTTCGATTTATTGTAATTTACGGCATTTCTCAACGCTACTGTTACTTACCTCTCTCTGTTATCTTGTCCCTTTGATATTCGCAACCATTCATTATTGGGTGTTGTGCTTGTTGCCCGCCTGCCAGATTTCGAACATAATTCTTTTGAAATTTCAAACTCGAATTACTCCTAAACGGTGGGTGCTATGGTGGTTGCACAAGGCAACCTTTTTCGTCAATTGGAACATGAAGATTCATATTCCATCGATAATATTCCACATATGCTACCGCGTCTTGTCGAATGTCTCTCATTATGAGTGGTAACCGTTATTACTTCCATGAATTAATTTCGTTAACAGCGACAGGTTTTGTGGTGTTTGTAGATCATTTTACACTTGCACATTACCCAGAAATGCAATGTTTCATCTCACATATTTTCTCTGATATCTGTAATAATCTGGTACGTCAGGTTATATAACGTCACTTAGCTCGTGCCCTTTAGATATTTGTATTCCCTAAAAGGCATTTGAAATGGGCGTGTTGTCCACTAAACATTACGTACAGTTATAAGTAATGTGGGAAGATTGTCCTGTTTACAGGACACTCGAAATTCCGTCCCTGCGATAGTTTTAGTGATTTCAGAGTCTTTAATGGTGAATATACAGTGTTCGATTATGGGAATTACGCCTGGCATTTAAGCCGGGCAGTCACAAGTCCTAGCACGACCTAGTGTGTAGTTTTATTATTTTAATTTTATACGTAAAATGAATAAATATTTGTTTCTTTTGTAACGTAAATGTTGCATGAAAATAACGAGATGTCGATATTTTTCCGGAGTGTCGATTTTGACGTTTATTTAGTTATTTTAAGGATACGGTTTAAAATTTTCCTCCTTTCTTTTTTTGTTGTCATGTTATTGTAGCGTTAATTACCTGTGTTCATGCTAGTACAGGTTTTGGGACATATTTTCCTCTTCCCTAGATATACCGGTGTGTATTTGGTTCATCCAGACGTGTCGGTCGCCAAGACAAGGATCTCGAAGTTCTGGGTTTGAATCCCGGGTAACCGATTGATGTGTTTATCGTTGTGTATGCTAATTTAGACATGTTTAGTGTGCAAATACACTGTCACACAAGCACAGTTAAATCACCCAATCAACATAAAGCAGTGTGATGAATGAATAAAAATGTTGAAAAGTTACTCTTTGATATAGTTCATTCGCGGTTTCTTCGGATGTTTTGAAACGAACCTTTGAAAAATCACCCTAGGAGTAACATGTCAATCTGTTTTTCAATAACTTGTATACCTCAAATATATAACACTGTGATTAACTTTAAAGTATTGTATACTTGAATTAATACAATTTAACTTATTATTTTACATAACTTGTAATATTTATTTCTTATTAAATACGAATTAAAAACAGTGAGAGCAGGGATGTGTTAGCAATGACTAGTAAGAAATAGTTCACAGTTAAAATATTGTTTTAACCTGGTTTTTTGGTATGCTATTTGTAAATAATACGTTGCCTGTTGATATATTTAAATTTTTAGGTAGCATTGAAGGAAACATATTTCATTGTTACAGTTAAAAATATCAGCGCAGATTACCATGCGTAGGCCCTAGTGACATGGTGTTTTTTATCGTCCGAGGAAGAAACAGGCGGAGTTTGTCGTTCTCTTTTTATCTCTTTCTCTCTCTCGGGAAGTTTCGCACCGCTAGTAGTATCAGGAAAATTATACACGTTTTCAATTTTAGCATATTTCATACTTATTACAGCAAAAATAATGATTTTTGAATTTGTTATTTACAATTGAAACGAGATTTGATTTTTTGAACACTTATTATAGTATATTTTGATGTGTTCGTGGGACGGTTACGAATCCGAAGTTGGCATAATTGGCGACTGGCGACATGACATCGTGTGTTTCAGAACGAAGCGTCAAGTTTGTTTACGTTGTGTTTTTTTTAACCTACCTAGGCAAGTTACAATGTTGTGATTAATCTGTTTTTCTACGGCGGGAATAAATATACTGTAACGTGCGTCGTGACCGCTGTGTGTGAAAGAGTATTTTTGCCATTATGTTATGCTGGACCAGTGTGTGTGTGATTGCATATATTGGACGTGCGAAATTTATACTTTTGAACCGTAAACTGTTTTTATGACGAAATTAATAGTCTGAAAGTCACTTATTTTTATTTATCACAACGTTGTAACCTTGCCCTAGGTGTTTGAAACACAATTGTGTAACGTGCTTACGTTTCTGTGAATTGAATGTTTGCCACAGCCCCAACAAAATACTAAGCCCAGTCAGATAAATTTAAATAAATAATGAAATAAACGTAGAAAACAGTAAGTACCACGCATAGAAATATGAACGGAATAAAAGTTACGGTAGGCCTATTTGTGTGCATGTTCACCGCTATTTTTTTTAAATATGTCGCTGTTACTTACAAAAATAAGCGACACGAGTTGTATGCTTGAACTTACCGTGTCGTTTCGTTGGACTGGTTCCTTTGTTTTAATTTTTATTCCAACTAAGGCTGTCCTTTTAACGAAATAACCCAAAACATATCAATAACAATAGGTAAAATACTACAGTTCTTTCCCCCGCAGTTTTAACAGGGTTAAGCACAGTCGCAGCAAACATTAACGTATACGTGTAATGTGTATGTCGTGTGTAATAAATATGTTAACAATGTAAAATAAATCACCTCGCTTAGTATTTTTAGCTGTCACTTTCCGTTTGAACATATCCTTTCGTATCTTCGTTTTCTATATTATTATCTGAGGTCAGGGTGTCTTTTTTCCTCCCAACATAGGTTTATCGTGGGTAAATAGTGCTGTGTGACTACATGTGATGCGTATGTTGGTAATTGTCTTGTGCGCTCTTCGACTGTCTCTGTGCNGGTAAATAGTGCTGTGTGACTACATGTGATGCGTATGTTGGTAATTGTCTTGTGCGCTCTTCGACTGTCTCTGTGCATCCACATGGCATCATTGATCATCCTGGAGAGAGGAGTATTCATGGATAACTAGGGGAAGTGGTTATGAACTCTCCTGGCCCGTCGGTGACCCGCTTAGTGGTGGCAGGGAGCTACGAACCCAGCCTGTAATAGGTGTACGGCTGGGGGGGGAGAGGGCTATTTCCGCAGTTGTTTCAGGGGTCGTGTTCGGGCTAACAGTCTGTAATGGATGTAAGACGTTATGTAAAACTTTTGTGGACAATGGTTGTAGTGGGACTGCAAACCAGGCTCCAACTTCATGGGAGTATAGCTGACAGAGAAAAGATACTCAATCTCTGGCAATGCATCCCAAAATATGGCCGCCACGTTTGCTTGTCCCTATAAGGCTTGGTTTCGACATCGTTGACGAATGGAAGCGCGTCACTCGTCCCGCTCCATTCCCATTACTCTTGTCGGAACGCTTCAGGAAACATGCTCCACTTCATGCCCGCTATCGCTGTGCTGTGTTACTGCTGTTAGTTGACGTGTCGGCGCTATTGCCAGCTATAGTATCCGAGATAAGCTGAATCGTGACTGCAGAAAGTGATAATGTTGCATCATGGGTTTTGCTGTGTAGTTTCTAGTGCAATGGAATCCACTGCTTTTTTGCAGCATCTGTAGTATTGTGGTTAACAAAAGTGGGAAACGCCTCCATGGTACCTTAAGTACACGCCGAAAGGTGTTTAAATTCTGATTTTGAAGTAATCCCAGAACATCAGGCCGAGGAGTATCATTAAGTGATAAGGGGAAGGTAACATCATTACTTATTTTAAGTGCTTTTAAGCACTCCCAATTAGGGGTAAGTGGCTTTCGAACTGCCATGGGAAATGGAAGTAGTGACATCATCAAGTTATTCTGATTATGAACAGGATGTTTCGAATGAAGACAGTAGCATTGCCACCGACACGTTTCGTGCTAATGACTTGGAGTGGCACACAGTCGAAGAGGGGATGTTGCACTTCGAATTGAATCAATCATTTTTTGTACAGCAGGGGTCCAGTTTGCCGACTGTAAGGAGTTCGGGGATGAGCCAGAGGTACTGATCGAGACATCGCGTGCTGCCNAGCAGGGGTCCAGTTTGCCGACTGTAAGGAGTTCGGGGATGAGCCAGAGGTACTGATCGAGACATCGCGTGCTGCTCGGTCACGTATGCTCTGGCAGTGTACATGTCTCATAGGACGACCGAACACGTCCCCATTGAAGTAAGGCTCTGCTTTCCCCGATACCTCAATAAGAACCGATCTGAGCGAGGTTCCTGGCATTGAATTGTTGCGTAATCATGGGTCCTAAAATGCCAACCCATGGATGTGTCATGAAGAAACGGGACGGTGTGCATAATCTAGCTGTAAAATTTGAGTTAAGCTTAAATGCTACAACAAAACAGTTCTTACACAACTGCGTTACTAAAACGGCAAGCAGTACGGCCACTCAGCAGCGAATTGCAAGAATCCTTCTGCTTGTTCGAAGTGCACTTACCATCTCTTAACACCTTATATTGTAAAACCACTGAGGTGTAGCAAAAGAAAACGAGTCTCTCTGTTATCATTGAAGGAATGTCCTGTGTACCAGGAAAAACATGGTATCTAAATAATAGAATTCGAGCTGTTAAAATGTGTGTATTTTTGAGGCTTAAAAGCATCTCGGAATTATATCCCTTAACACTGGTGTATTTTCCTGTGTCGAGCTGTCCTTGCGCAGTCCAAATTTGGTAACTTATTTTATTGTGTGGCGCATCATGATCTTTGTGATAGTAGTAACCTCATTCCATAATTCTAACTCTCCAGTCATGTGTTCTCTCATAACACATGGTTATTTCAGCTGCAGAGATAACTATTCATAAAACTTCATTTCGTCGTCNAGCAGGGGTCCAGTTTGCCGACTGTAAGGAGTTCGGGGATGAGCCAGAGGTACTGATCGAGACATCGCGTGCTGCCCGGTCACGTATGCTCTGGCAGTGTACATGTCTCATAGGACGACCGAACACGTCCCCATTGAAGTAAGGCTCTGCTTTCCCCGATACCTCAATAAGAACCGATCTGAGCGAGGTTCCTGGCATTGAATTGTTGCGTAATCATGGGTCCTAAAATGCCAATCCATGGATGTGTCATGAAGAAACGGGACGGTGTGCATAATCTAGCTGTAAAATTTGAGTTAAGCTTAAATGCTACAACAAAACAGTTCTTACACAACTGCGTTACTAAAACGGCAAGCAGTACGGCCACTCAGCAGCGAATTGCAAGAATCCTTCTGCTTGTTCGAAGTGCACTTACCATCTCTTAACACCTTATATTGTAAAACCACTGAGGTGTAGCAAAATAAAACGAGTCTCTCTGTTATGATTGAAGGAATGTCCTGTGTACCAGGAAAAACATGGTGTCTAAATAATAGAATTCGAGCTGTTAAAATGTGTGTATTTTTGAGGCTTAAAAGCATCTCGGAATTATATCCCTTAACACCGGTGTATTTTCCTGTGTCGAGCTGTCCTTGCGCAGTCCAAATTTGGTAACTTATTTTATTGTGTGGCGCATCATGATCTTTGTGATAGTAGTAACCTCATTCCATAATTCTAACTCTTCAGTCATGTGTTCTCTCATAACACATGGTTATTTCAGCTGCAGAGATAACTATTCATAAAACTTCATTTCGTCGTCNCAGTCATGTGTTCTCTCATAACACATGGTTATTTCAGCTGCAGAGATAACTATTCATAAAACTTCATTTCGTCGTCGCTCTGCCATCTCATGGTGGAATGAAGCCGTTGAGGTGCGATATGTTCTTGGTGCCATGCATTCCTTAGTTTCATTGCGCATCCAATGCAAAATAATTTGGAAGACTACCATATTTGCAGAGTGCAAGCGGACAGGTCATGTAAGAAAACCAAAGGATATCTTGAAGGTAATTAGTTTCTACAACTGTAATTACTAAGAGAAAAGCAATTCAGGGGAGTTTTTGGAAGGTATGTGGTTGGAACCTCGATACCAAAATTCTTGCTTGAGGAATAAAAGACAGTTATTAAGAAAATGTGGTCGCTTAAAGCAAACCTTTTCACGTGTATTGAACACTGTGCGTGTCTCATTTTGAGCTCTTAAAACACAATTTGATAGTGTGTTTGATCCAGGGAGAAAAAATTAATACTCACTACCAATTTTAGTTCGAGCGGGCTGCGTCATATTCTTCCAAGTCTGCATAAACAGGTCCTGACTCAGTTCACCACTTTTACAAAACTTGTACAAAGGGAAGCTGCATTACGGGAGTGTGATGTTTTTTCTTTCTCAGTAGTAAAGTTTAAATGACAAAATAATCTTCGCGCAGCTGTGAGGGAGATAACATATGGGAAGTCAGTGTAAGGGAGGGCTCTCCCGAACGCTCGCCGCTGGAGGGAGGGAAACCATGTGACACTGCTGGCGCTATACATACCAAAATGATTAACATCGCTCTCTTGTACCGCGCTGTTAAATACCGAGCTGCGCGAACTACGTTTTTCTTCGACAGGTAATATGCACGCGCGGAGCAGTTGGATTCTCCCGACCCGCCCGACGCGTTTTGGACTTTTCCACATTATTTTCTCATTTCACTATACACTGAGGCGACAAAAGTCATGGGATACCTCCTAATATCGTGTCGGGCCTCCTTTTGCCCGGCGAAGTGCAGNACTGAGGCGACAAAAGTCATGGGATACCTCCTAATATCGTGTCGGGCCTCCTTTTGCCCGGCGAAGTGCAGCAACTCAACGTGGCATGGACTCAACATGTCGTTGGAAGTACCCGGAAGAAATATTGAGCCATGCTGCCTCTATAGACGTCCATAATTGCGAAAGTGTTGCCGGTGCAGGAGTTTGTGCACGAACTGACTTCTCGATTATGTCCCATAAATGTTCGATGGGATT
>NQII01006687.1:35698-47463 GCA_002778355.1 Clitarchus hookeri
GACAAAGCTACTCTGTTATTATGTGGTGAGCAAGTATCAATTTTGACATGGAATAAAATAATTTGCACAATTATTCGCAATGTTTTCAATTCTTCGTTATTTGGGTATCATAGAGCTTAACATAGTGGTGGGGTAGTTGTTTAGAACTTACGCCGGGTTTTACTGCCTCTCGCTAAAATACATGAATAGCCAGTCGGGAGATAGGTTTGACAATACTTGCCATCCAGCTACATAGAAGAGAGTGTTTTACCAATCTCATTTAGTGTCTTGTTTGGAATCAGGATTTAGGATCTGATTTTGTAGATGTTGATAACAAAAATTACTCACATCTAGTGATATTCCAAGTTTGTGCTATTTCAAGAACTATGTTTTGTTATATTTGATTTTGTTGTTTTAATATGGTAAACATTATATTGTACTCGGAAATTTATTAGTAGGCAATTTTTATATAAAAATACAGAACAAGGTTGGTTAATATTTTCAGCTTTCGATATCGCAAGTAAAATTGATATGGTATCCTTGACAAAAATAATATTTGTGCTATTCTGATACACTCAATCAATCAGCAAACAATTTTAATTGCTATTTTCAATATTTACGACTCCGTTGCCATGTTATGTTTACGCAACAGATAACACCACATTCTCACACACACCGTGTTTAACACCAATAAAAAAAAATTGTAATTTTCAGTTCCATAAAAAAATATGCCACTCTTCAGTGAAATATCATGTGAGCACTTCGAAAATTTGTAGACGATCACTGCGCTCTGCTTTGATAAGGTTACTGCTCCTAGTACTATTTACTACTCGCCAATTTCTGAACTATACAGTGTTTTTTTACAATGTAGCACTTTTTTAGTGCCGCACCACATGTTTTGTGGTTCAAGGTTACTCACTAGATAGCATCACAGCGGTATTCAAAATAAATAATTAAAACTGAAACGAAAGTGCCACTATTTACAGTCATGTCATAGCATGTTACTGGGCAGTAGTATTCTATTAAAGAAACACTCATTTGCAGTGTTCTCTAATCTCTAGAGTAAATACTCTTTCAAATAAACTTTTAACATGTATAATTTTTTTCAAGTGTTTGCTACATTTTTTGGTACACAAAATTGTGTTATGAAAACGATATACCTTACTAAAAGAGGAAAAAACATGAGTGTAAACAACATATAAATCACATTTAATTAGTTATAAGGATAAAATATATTTATGGTGTTTTTGTGAGTAATGATAACAATGCTGCTTTGGAAAAAAAAATAGCCTAAGCTCTTAATGAGCTATTAAAATATTTTTATTAATTCTGTTGTTAAATCAGTGAAAAAATTTCTCTNAAATAGCCTAAGCTCTTAATGAGCTATTAAAATATTTTTATTAATTCTGTTGTTAAATCAGTGAAAAAATTTCTCTAATATATAATTTGTATACGAAACATTGACACGTGACATGTTATACTATATTGTGTTGTAGGTTCTAATTACAGTATATATTCGTGAATGAATTATTTAGGAAGGAGCATGACTGCTAGTTTGTAACCAGTTCTATATAACAGCATCGCAGTGAGGATGTAGACNTGAATTATTTAGGAAGGAGCATGACTGCTAGTTTGTAACCAGTTCTATATAACAGCATCGCAGTGAGGATGTAGACATTAACAAAATGTCAATATAAAAGTTTATAATAACAACAGCATCGCAGTGAGGATGTAGATAATAATAAATGGTCAATATCAAAGTTTACATGTCGAAGTCGAGGTCGACANAACAGCATCGCAGTGAGGATGTAGATAATAATAAATGGTCAATATCAAAGTTTACATGTCGAAGTCGAGGTCGACATCGTCGATTCCATCGTTGGTATCTTCGATACCGATATGTCGAACTTTTGTCGATATGTGACAGATGTCTACAATCGACATCAAATTCTGGATGTCGCACACCCCTACCCCATACTCCATAGGCGACAATGAGTGATGTGAGAGACAATCCGCTGCTCGCTTGAAAACGCGGCTGGAATTGCATGCATGGGACCGATTTCCTTTCTGCAACGGCTTTATTAACAGTAAATCTCTTCTTTGTATTGTCTCTTACAATGAGATATACAACCATAATACAGACATCAAAATAAATTTTATATTGCTACCTTTTAGCTTATGTNTGTCTCTTACAATGAGATATACAACCATAATACAGACATCAAAATAAATTTTATATTGCTACCTTTTAGCTTATGTTGTGTAGTGGCCAGTATAACTCAACTCGACCGAAGATCCTGTGTTCGATTTCCATCCGATTTCCAGCCGCGTTAGGTCAGGGATTCTTCAGGTATGGGAAATATGATCTCTGGGTTCGTATTTACACTGCGGAAAACAATGGGAAACTGCTGAGTTTATCGTCATGTAGTCTTCGCATGCACTGCAGGGTCAGTGACCGCAACTTGGCCTCGAGAACTCTCAAACCTGCGTTAAGGGATCAATTCATGTCAACAGAATTTTTTTTTCTCGGCGAAATGTCGGTTACTACAACTACCACGACGTAACTTCAGCTCAAAACTCGACATACTCATTCCGATGTATTGTTCACGAAACTGTTTCGCATTCACTTGTCTCCAGGCGCCATTTAAAATGAAAATGTTAAGGTGTTCTTTTCGGCAAAGGTGGCGTATGAAACTGATAACGATCGACAAGGTCGCGCTCTTGCGGTTTTATTGCCACTCGCAGTTGAGACGTTGATGGACTAACATATTATCGTCACGCCAACATTGTCCGTATTTAGGGTTATTGATAACCCCGTCTATATGGCGCGGCGGTTTTTTGTATGTGAGCGAAGTTCAACCTCAACGGGAGAACTAAGGGCAACGCTGATCGACGTGTCTAAATTGCTAAAGGCTGTTCACGATAAAGTGAATACTTCTGAAGTCAACCTTTGCAAAATGTCACTGCCCCTGCCTGCATATAGTTTAACGGGCACACTGACTAGCATGCGTCCAGTAACGTTGGTAACGACAGAAGGGAAGTAGTTCCACATCTAAACGTTAAATTAAAACTGCTATGTTAACATTTGTGAATACTGAAATTATTTATTTTGCTTTATGATTTTTTTTTTGTATTTAATTGTATAAATTGACAAATTTGTAAAATGTTTAATTTTCTAATAATTTTGAAGTTTGACTTCACCTACGCACGAATNCGAAGGCAGAGTCGCCTGTGCCGAGATCCTCGGGGGAGATATAACCTTGCTGGACAGCTTCTCTCCGGGGACTCTGCAGTGGCCGTGAAATACGCTTTGCCTTGCCGACCTCCCGCTTCTAGGACGCCGTCATCTTCCGTATCTTGCGGCCGCTATTGTGTTATACCGCCAGCCCTTCTAACGCCGAGGTTTGAGGTTGTGTACAAAACTAAATTATTAACAACCCCAAGACTACCAAATTAACTTTTGTGAGAAAAATCAAGTTACATTCACTCTGACGGGACCAGGTTCGTGAAGGGACGGTGATTTTATTTTCAATTAACTTGAACTTGGCTATATTTTGTAATTTATTTACAGTGCTATTAAAATACTTGCAGACTATCCCTACTATTAACACTTACTGTTCTTTACCAGTTAGTGCAGTATTCATACTACACCTTGTTATAACTTAAAGTATAATGGGCAACATGCAAATTTCGCCAATATTGTTGAAAATGATACGAACACATTTGTATATGTGTAGGAAAATAAAAATTTCCCGTTTTTTGCATAAAAATCGGTTTTGAGAAAGTTATTTGAGTATTAGAACAGTAACTTTCGCGGTCGCTGTCACGTGAATGCGGAACACTCTCTCATTGGTTTGACGTCACTAGTCATACGCCGGCGGCCGGCTCCGGCACGTTGCAAACACGTAGCACTAAAATGGAAGGCAACCCTTTTGAAAGCGCAGTCGAACAATCTGCCACTAGTAGATACCGATATGCTACTTGATTACTTAAATTCCCATTGTTTTGTGTAACTTGAAATAAGAGGTGTATAATTACAAAGGTAAAACCGTGATCTTCAATGCGACTGTAGGCCTACATCACATGTTAAAACTTATTTGTTTGTACGTTTTATTGATTTACGTATTACTATTATTATCATCTGTGTTTATGTTTGCGATTGCTAAGATTCAAAGTAGGAAATTAATATATGGAATAGGTATTACATTCACAAGAATAGCACAATTGTAATGACGGCGACTGCAGCGAGCGTACTGTTTTGTCGCGCGCCATGCGCTATGTCTGTGATAAATTAACTACATTATTTATAAATGAAACGTAATGTTGTGTTCAGAAAGAAGGATACAAATATTTCCGGATTCTAAACCACGTTTCAGTATTCATAAAAAACTTTTTTCGCTTTATAAATGTCAGATAACGAGTAGTATGGTGACAGTAGGCCGAAAGCTGGCACGCTAGTCTCTACCCGACACCCTACGACTTCTCGAGCAGCTGCTGACAGGCAAGCCTGTATTTCCGCGTTCCACTTCGTTTATAATCACTATATTGAGGCCTTAAATATAGTGTTTAGAAACTAAAAAATTATTTTAAAAATAACTTGCTTATCATATTGTTTCTTATGTTTTGTGTACCTAACATACCTTTTATTATTCTGACGTCACGATAGCTGTATCTGCACTTTATTTTTAAATTGTGAGGACTGTACCATAAGCTGAAAATATAGATATGGTAGATTGAGAAACACTTAATACCTGGGATGAAATTAAATGCAGCGAAGAAAATCCGTAATAAAAGCTTAATAACTGGTTTTATTCTCAAAAGCTGTTTTCTTTCTGTTTATTTAAGGGAAAGGGTTATAAAAGTAACACGGCTTACTTGCGTAGGCTAATTAGTGTCAATTTTGTGGGCCTCGTAATTTTTTGTAAGTCCATCTCAGTAACTTAGAAAAAAGGAAAAGGGCAAATATGAAAGTAAGATCATCCTTGATAAACATTTCTAAAAACAAGCATTTTAATTTTTTGAAAATAAAAATTAAGTTGCTATTTAATTTAAATTGTTAGGCTTAAGGGAAAAATCAAAACAACTTAAATGTATTAGAAATTGCTATATTTGGAAAATACTCTATAATATAAACGCAACTTTTTGCAAGAGGGACCCTTGAGCCCCACTCAAATAATTTAATTTTTAATTTGCATGGCTTAACATCGTGACATGTTATTATTTAGGCATACAATGCGAATATAGTCTTAATATGATAGCTCTACTCTTGAAACGAATGTTAGAAGAAATATGAAATTAATAAAAAATATCTATACCAAATTTTGTATGTTGGCCTAACTTGTAAATTTTACATTATGTGGCTAAATTTTTTGTAAACATATTTATATGCCTTTAATATTATGACATACGTTAACATATTATTTTATGCTCACGTCTACATCACATACGAATTGCTAAACGCGTTGTGGTGCGTATTAAACAATACCATAGTAACTTAATGAAGGTTAGGTCAGATGTAAATAGTAGATATTAAGAAGTTCAGTGTTAAAACTGCCTACATAGGGGAAACATAAACACCTTAAATATAACTACGTACGTCAAAATGGTCTTCGCAAACAGAAAGAACTGATTTTGGCTAAACATCTTCAATGTCTCGCCTAACTGCTTTAAACCTCGTCTTCCTGTTGATTTCGTTTTTTGTAACTAACAAAAAATTGATCAGGTGTTGTGCGAGATGTACTAGTACACTGCGGTACAATAAACCATTTCGATGATTTTGGTATACTTGACTGTTTATTTTCTCTTTTCATTACTTCAAACAATTTATATTTAACCAAATACGCATCACCGCTGAAGTAAACAAACGCGGCGGCCGAGGTTATATCTAACTTGTGACGTCACGGAGTGAGCAGGCGCGAGCCGGGTTTTGGCGGGAGTTTCAAACGTAAAACTTTCATTCAATCATAACTTTTTCAAAACTAATTTTTAAATCGTGATATTTTGTAAATACATTTCTAACACACATAAATGAATGAAAACCAAGTGCCTGCAAAAAATGTACATGTTGCCCATTATTGTCCCTGTAATAACCTACAGCGATCAAAGTGTGCGTTACTATAATTTTTATTATCTAAATGTCCGTCACAAAACAAGTCCAGTTTTTTTACAGTCCAACAGTCCCAGGTCCAGTCTGCTCTCTAGACGGATACGCTCCACGGTGCTCACGCTGCACTCTTTTGTCACTGCATCTTCGCCTGTTTCCCGATTCGCCCACGAGGCACGCACTCTGTACTAATGGCCATTCAAGACTGCCTACACAGTGTACACCGCGGCTCTTGTAGGTGAGATGACCTGGTTCTGAAGGTTCTTCGCACCTCTTGTCTTGCCGGTGCGAAAAAGGGGTTGGGGGTAGGGACTGAATCTCGGGAAATTCGCGCGATGGTTCACAAGACGTTGACTCGTCTAGCAGGCGGGAGTGACGTCAGCCTCGCAGGCGATAACGCGGATAAGGGGTGAGGGTGCTTGCTCCCTCTTCTCCACCGGGCAGCGATGACGTCATGGGGAGGGACAACCGCGGGGTCTGCCTGCGGTAAGGGGGTGGAGGTGAAAAAGCCTGCGCGGTGGCATAGCCGCCCGTGACAAGAGTATTCAAGCGTTGTAAACCACATGAGCATATCAGTTTTTATGCACATTACTAGTTGTACCACCTAATTAAAATTCATCACCTAGTTAAAATTTACATTAACGCGTTGTAGATGTTCCATTTTGGCTCTGCGTATGCCGTACAACTGTGCACAGAAAAGTTAAATACCACGGTATTTTGTACTTATGGTGGCCTCTGGAACACTAATGATAATGCTTGTGGAGCAGCGCGCCCTGGGGTGGGGTTTGAGGGCAACAGTCTGCTTTGAGATCACGACGTGAACTGAGACCGTGTAATGTAAAAATAACTGAATTTAATTGAGAGGTTAAGTGGGGATGTCCAAAGAAAACCCGTTGGACATATGTAGCTTCCGTGCGGAAGTTTGAACACGGATCCTCCGGTGGTGGAACTCGGATCGCTGTAGAGGACGGCCCGCCTACCGATTGCACGAATGCAGGGCTGCTTCTACGAACCGCTTGGTAAAAACGGTTTGCAACAGCGCGGAATACGTGGCCCGTGCTGTAATACGATAGTATGTATACCAATCTGCTGTGGCGTGGTTTATTCCATATCGCAGTATTTTGATTTTTAGGTCGAGTTGTTTATATAAAAGTTTACCTTATTATGATACAAGTGGATCACAGAACTGACTGTAGTGAGATAGCCGAAATCTGAGAGGTGCCGTCAAGTGAGGAATTTGCTTCTCTCCCAGACAAGCAGCCACATTGTCAAAGAAAATATGCTGCCTGGTACGCTGAATATGGAAAACTATTGTACAAAAATGTTAATGTGAAATATTATGATAATTTTTATAGCCACACCTTGCGCGATAACACAAAGTAATAAACAACAAATACGTGGTGCCAGGCGTAGATTTAATAGGCTGATTACGACTGGTCCTTGAAGGATAATCACTCGGAGGACATCGTCGCACGGTTGATGTAGTAGAGGACGGTTGTGGTAAACCTTGTTCTAAGAATTCAGGGACACATTTGTTAACAAAAAATGCATTCGTAATAATCAAAAAAGTGCAGATTCCTGTCTTCTGTGGAACATGAATTTAGGATGTTTGAAGTATATTTTACAGAAAAATTCACGGCATATTTAAATTGGTAATTTCCCAATCTCACAATCATCCGTTCACTGTATTGGTTTTGGTTATCCCGCTGTAAATTGCTTTTTCTATTTTGAGTGAGGGGGATTGGGAGCAGTGATAGCCCCCTTTCTACCTTAGTAAAGTTCCTTTTGCACAGGCATTAAGGTGAAGGAGTTAGGAGTCGTCCGCCATATTGGATGACGTCACCTCCTGCTCTGTCATTCCGGTCGGCCGGCGGCCACCTTTTCCGACAAAATTGTGTTTTACCCGGAAAAAAATCACTTAGAAAAAAATTACTTTTTTCACCCAAAAATTTCCAAAAAAAAAAAAATATTAAAAATGAGGAAAGCCGATTCGCAGCTCCTCGAAGCAAGAGCCGAAAAGTCCTCAGGCGAGCAAGAGGATTCGAGGCCCTTAGCGGAATGAGCCACTTAATCCCCATGTCAGTAAAAGAGGATTCGAGAGCCAGGTCAAGCAGGCCGGGGAGGATCAGTGGACCTTGCCCCTCCCCTGTCCATCATCCTGCACCTACCACATCGACCCCTCTCCCTTCCTCCACCATATTACCCGTCACCCCACTCCCTCTCCTCACTCACCCCTAGCAATTATTATTTTNTATAATGTTATTAAAATAATATATTTTATGTTTTTATGTTGGTATCAACATGTTTTCTTCTGGAGAGAACGAGTATATGGGTTTTCTCAGACTGCTTCCATATTTTTGCATTTAAAATATATGACAGAATGTCTTCTGTGAGCAGAAGTCGGTCTCTTTACTGTAAACAGAATCGATTTTATATGCAAAAATGGCTGTTGTCTTTCTGAAACCATCAATATGGAGGGCCCTCTCGTCATACGACGACGATGAATTGTGAATATGAAGGCCTGCTTTTGACCTTGACGAACATGGAGCCGCGACCTGTACCAACGTCTGCTGATTGTACAACAACCTACGCCAGTGCTCTGCGAGCCGAAGACTAATCCTGAAGCGGTCTATATTCAGGGGTCTTCTTAAATATAGGTTTTTATCTAATATGTAAATTACATCGAAAAATGTTTGCTCGTTTCTATCAAGTATGAAACCTAATTTTATAAACCAACTTATCTATGATGTGGAAAGATATAACATGTGGCTGGACTGTAGTTATACGAAACCAGATCCCCGCGATGACGATTGTTGTACTAGAGCCTTCAATACCTAGAATGTAGCTGTGTATATAATGTAGATGCAATAGAAAGCACTATCGACTGTAGTATACACAAGTTTTGCCAAGAGGAAGAATAAATGGTTTTCAAGGGTTCGGGTGGCATTCTGGCTTCAGTAAAACATCTAGAGCTGAGAACAAGTTGGCTCAATCCACTTGGTAAATAGGTACTTACTGACTTAGTTCTACTTGAATACAGAGAATTACAACATAAAAACCCAGCAAACCACTAAATGAATGCGAAGCCTGGATTGTGTGAGGGGTCAGTTGCATAGCAGGAGTTATCATTTTCGGAGCAGGAGTGTCATTTAGGGGTCATTTGCATAGCAGGAGGGGTAATTTAGGGGTCATTTATGGAGCAGGGGGAGGATCATTTGCGGAGCAGGATGGGTCATTTGCAGAGCAGAAGGGGGTCATTTAGGGGTAATTTACGTAGCTGGAGGGGTCATTTAGGGGTAATTTGCCGAGGAGAAGGGGTCATTTTCAGGGAGGAGGGTTCATTTTGGGGTCATTTGTTTAGCAGGAGGGGTCATTTGTGTAGCAGGAGTGGTCATTTGCAGATCAGGAAGAATCATATAGGAATCATTTGCGGAGCAAAAGGGGTTATTTGTGCAGCAGAAAGGGTCATTTGTATAACAGGAGGGGCCATTTGGGGGTCATTTGCGGAGCAGAATGTGTAATTTAGGGGTCATTTGCGAAGCAGGGGGATCATTTGCAGAGCGTGAGTTCAAGCTGAGCAAAGAACGTGTCTGGGAGAAACTGTTGAAGTTTTAACTGCATGGTAATGTGATCAAGGAACTAGATTATACGTCTGGTTGAATGGATGCATAAAAATGCTTAAATATCACTGATGAAATATGTTAGTAATTGTATAGAGCAATAGCTAGGCAAAGTAGATACACAAGTTGCTACTGTGGAAAGAACTTCAGTTTTTTATGAAGATTACGCAAGCCAATGATTGTACGAAGTCTACTGCAGAGCTTACCTCAACGGATGTACCTTCTCCCACTGCTGGAAAATTACATGTAAAACAGTGTTGCTACTGTGGAAAGAACTTCAGTTTTTTATGAAGATTACGCAAGCCAATGGTTGTACGAAGTCTACTGTAGAGCTTACCTCAACGGATGTACCTTCTCCCACTGCTGGAAAATTACATGTAAAACAGTGTGGCTACTGTGGAATGAACTTCAGCAAAAGCTGCCGTACTCGGCGACATGAGAAGAGTGATTGTTTGAAGAACCCATCTCGTGCTTTTCGTAGCTGTTATAAATGTTCCAGATAGTTCACTCGATGTGATAACTTAAATAAACACATCATGGCCGAGAAATGTAGTGTTTTTACGCCCACTGAGAAACAGCATGTTTTGACTTCGTTACCTCCTGTTAATACACTACATAAAATGTTCGCAGACGAGGGGACCCGCTTGATGAAGTATTACTACAGTGGCCACATGATATTAATGCAAGGTGATACATTGAAGAACCACACCAAGAACTGTAAGGATTTGTCTTTTGAGAGCCAGCAAGTGTTGCCACCCATACCTCTTTCTGCATCGATTGGTACTGATTCGTCGGGCGATTATGATGAGACAGTTAATGCTAAAGATGGAATGAGTGCATTAGAGTAGGTTTGTGTGGAATGTACACTTGGAAGACTTTCGCTTGAAGTCGACGAATTTCAAAATAAACTGTCGTCGGCTCTAAATACTGGTGAGGGACATGCGACTCCTACAAAGAAAATTGAACTTGATATCTAGGGAGGAAACATGAGGCGAAGACGATCATGAAGACAGCATTGATGATGACTGTGATGACAGTGATGATGGAGTATCTAATGAGAAGTATTGTGATTCTCACGACGTTCCCACACATTTCACCAACGAATTTCCTTCGACAAGTGGCGTGAAGAAGGCAGAAAACATCAAGAACGCTCGTTACATATTTCCCGAAGAACCAGAATGAACTTGATAGACTTAGATATTTGATTGACCTGTAAAAACACTGGGATCTGTCACGCATTGTTAGGATATCTTTAATCATCGATGAAGTGAATGATCGGGGTTATATCATTTGAAACTGTTGGCGACTGTCCATGATCTGCAAACATCTGGAAAATTTAAAGATCGAATGTACAAAATAATTAGAAAAATAGAATGTAAATAATAAGCAAGTAAATTAAATTGGTAATTACATAGCAGTGTATGTAATTTCTTATTCAGTCCCTTCTGCTTCTCTGAAAGACTTATTAATTCAGCAGTGTAAACAATCGATTCCGAGAGTCTGTTTTCGATACAATTTATGTGCGTGTGTGCAGGAGGAGGGATATGGTTCGGTCTGAAATATTAGGCCTTATCGTATGTGAAGTGGTGGGGTTTCCCTGCTCGCTTCAATTCCTGAGTCTCTGTTGCGGAAATCGAGCGGTGAACACTGAAGATTGCAATTAATATACCTGTGTATATGCATTTTTTTAAATGTGTTTTTTCATGTTGTACATTACTGAATAAAATAGTTTTTCAAAATATGATGTGTTTTATTTCTTGTTTAACACATTGCCATTAAACATTTCTTGCGTTTATATATTTTTTTAAATAAAAAAATTGTGGTGAAAATAAAAAAATTAAATATGTTAATTTACATGCCTTATGGGTTTGGACCTCGTTGGCTCTGACGACTGAAACAACAGGTACCAGTGCGCTCTAGTGGGTGATAATAAAAATAAAACAACGGGAGATGTTGTTTGGGGAGGAAGGGGGCTGGAAGGGAGACGACAGCACCACCTATACGTTAAAAACATAACAAATATGGCTGCCACGTGGTGGCCAAATCACCAGCTCGCCTGGGGG